>OY723388.1:6718759-6754609 GCA_963210295.1 Ophion ellenae
GGGATTCGAAGACGTTCAAGGGACTTCCGACGACATTCATGATACGTTTGAATACATTCATGAGGGGTTCGAAGACGCTTGAGAGACTTTCAAAGACATTCATGGGAGGTTTGAAGACGTTCAGAAATCTGCGACGACATGCATAATACGATCTTCGACGGCATCCATAAACCGAAGACTTTCATTACGTTTGAGTTTCGCTGGAATTGTTTGGGTTTGTTTGGGATTTTCACAGTTTTGGTAGAACGTGTTTGGGTGTGTTTGGGTGAGCACCCAAACAAACTCAAACACGTTCGACCAAAACTTCATGAGGGGTTCGAAGACGCTTGAGAGACTTTCAAAGACATTCATGGGAGGTTTGAAGACGTTCAGAAATCTGCGACGACATGCATAATACGATCTTCGACGACATCCATAAACCGAAGACTTTCATTACGTTTAAGTTTCGCTGGAATTATTTGGGTTTGTTTGGGATTTTCACAGTTTTGGTCGAACGTGTTTGAGTTTGTTTGGGTGCTCACCCAAACACACCCAAACACGTTCTACCAAAACTGTGAAAATCCCAAACAAACCCAAACAATTCCAGCGAAACTTAAACGTAATGAAAGTCTTCGGTTTATAGATGTCGTCGTGTGGTCATGGTCTCTCTCATGAATGTCTTCAAACTTCTTATGAACGTTCTCGAAAGTCTCTTGAATGTCTCACGAACATCTTCAAACCCATGATCGTCGTAGAAAGTCTCTTTAAACTCTTTGAACCCCTCATGCATGTCTTCAAACGTCTTATGAATGTTTTCGAACGTCTCTTGAATGTCTTCAAACGTATTATGAATGTCTTTGGACAAACCCCTCGTGAATATATTTAAAAGCCTCTCTTGAGCGTCTTCGAACCCCTCATGAATGTCTTCAAACGTATTACGAATGTCGTCAAAGGTTTCTTGAACGTATTCGAAAGTTAAGAGGAGAATAAAAAGTACATAATGTTACATATCTTTTATTTGCATGAATCTTTATGATTCAGCCACCAATTAAAGAATTTAAATACATTTTGTAAGGCACAACTGTTTTTATGCTTTTCACATCGTAGAGTAAAACTTCCATCTAATTTACTTGAGACATCCATATCGTCAAAGTCTATATTCAACGACTCAATAAATAGCTCATTTTTTATATTTATTATATCAGCTAGCCATTCTCGTTTTTCATGACCCTTAACATATACGATAGGACACGTGTCGTCGTCCGTTGAACCTTCAACTCCAGCTGTTATTGAACCTCAGCCATGCTATATGGAACGTTTCCATATGCCGACTTTAGACCATGATGATTGCGAATCAACCATGATGCTTCGTATCTCGCAGATTTTGCTGATCTATGCAATTTTTCGGATAATGTCGGTCAATGGACAATATTCAACAACGCGATCACGTAAGATTAAAACAATATGCAGTTGTATTCGGTGGTGAATCTTCTTTGCATTCGAACTCTATTCACACATCTACGGTAGCATGTTTTACAGGCTCGTTCTGATGCGATCAATCATTAATCGCGAGAGGGCCGTTACATTAATACTTGGCGATGGTTAGTAAAGAACGATCACTATTGGAGTCATAATCGTATTTACAAAATTGAGAGTACATATTGAACAAAATTCCGAAACTTTTTTGAAGTCCAAATGCGAGTCATCTTGAGAAAACAATGCTAAATTGAGATAAAGTTTAGCACTTGTGAGTTTGCAGTCGGTGAATAATATAATGTCCTTTGCCATACATTATCTTTTTTACCAGTCTGCACCGCACCAATTACATATTTTGGTTTCTCTAGTTGGGAGGCAGCTTTTACGGTCCATGAATGTTTCGTTGTGCTTTAAAGCGATGGACAGTCGTACACATCCCAAGAGCGAAAACTCATATTCAAGTATCGCACACTCTCCAATGTTCGAAGTAATGATAATTTATTGATCTCATCTAATATCTCAACCGACCTATTACAACAAAGAGGCTGAACCATGGCTGAGTAGGATGGAATTTTTAGAAAAAGCCCCCCTCGTTGTCATTGACTGCTCAAAACAAAACGATTCTCTCAAGTCCGGTCCTGTTGATGTGCGCCTTGAGTTTGAATTGAAAAACAATATTCCACCGCAAACTTCAGCGTACTGCATGATCCTCCATGATCGTATTGTCGAGCACAATCCAATCAGTGGTGGGGTTAAAAAATTGGTATAAAATCATGCCAATGATCCGCGACCACTTCAGTCAACATGGAGCTTATCGTCGACGTGCAAGGGTTCAAGAGACCCGTCAACGAATTTGTCCTAAAGGAGATGTTCATCGTCAAACTCCATGAGAAGAACGCTGAACCGCTGACATTCTTCTTCGATGCACCATTCGCCTGGGACGCTTTACCGGCCAAGTACAAAATGACAAACAAGTGGCTGGAACGCAATTATCATGGAATACGATGGAAACACAGCGGCATACCATACGAGGCAGCTAGAACGACAATTCGAGGAATCTTGGAAGGAGCTCATACGATCTATGCCAAGGGATTCGAGAAGTGCTCATGGCTATCGAGATTCACGGATTCAGCAATAAAAGTCATCGATCTGGAGACTCTGGACTGTCCATCGCTGCAGAAGTTGCCGAAAATCGCAAACGTTAAATGTCCCCATCATTCCTTCAATACAAAATACAATTGCGCCAAAGCGAATGTAAAGTCGTTGAAAAGCTGGCTCTCTGTGTACGAAGCGTTGTGTGAGCGAGGGATTTTTTTTTAATGAATAAAAACATTTCGAACAAATATCGTTCTCCATTTATTTCCTATATCTACGGCGAATACAGTTTGACGACAATTTTTTTTTTTTACATTATATACGATGAAAAACTTTTTTGTACATTTTTACATAGCCTCAAGCGTTGAAAACTCTACGATGATGACTGTGGTGTAAACAGTCGTTGCACTCTACGATGGTGACGATGCCAGCTGCCGCTGAACTCGTTGTTTCCACCGCGCCATAACGAGCGTTGTTTTCCACCTTACTCAGACTCGAGCGTCGAAAACTCTACGATGATGATGACTGTGATACAAACAGTCCTTGCACTCTACGATGGTGATGATGCTGGCCGCTGTTGAACTCGTTGTTTCCACCGGGCCTTCACGAGCGTTCTTTTCCACCATACTCAGACTCGATGGAACTCGACGCTGTTGTATTTTCCACCAATGTACTTCATGTAGAGTTGACCATTGCGCGCCAGTTGCTGCATACTCTGGAACATTTTCAGATCTTGATCGAAGGCCTTTACCAGCCGCGCTGGCAAGAAGACGGCAAACTCATTTGCAACGTCCACGATGTAGCGTTTTCCAAACTTGGTCTGTACAGCTCTTATATCCGTGATTTGATAATCCGAATGGACGTGGAGTTCTGACAGCTTCTTCGTTGGGAAGAATTCCGCCATCAGGCTGACTTGGTTGATATTTGAGCGATCCATTTTCACTCTTTTTCAAAGTTCTTTTCGGAGAAGTTGATGGTGCGGTGGAATAGTGCAGTCTGAGCTTGGCCCACGAAATCATAAGCTCCCTCGTAACCCCTCCACTCAGATTTTAAAAACTTCTCCCCATTTATGCAATCATAGGCATGTGTAACAGGTTCAAACACGTTCGAAGAACTCCGCACGTAGAGAATTTCCCCCCTCGCAACACTTTTCACAGTCCCGACGTTGATGTGGGGGACCATCAATGTGGTCCTTCATCTGTGGCGTATTATAATGCTTCATGCATGGAAGATACGATATCACTTCACTATCGTTCCGATGATGCTCCGGCAAACGATCCCACAGTAAACCAATAAAGTTACCCCAATACTTTAGGAGCAAGACCTTTGGAACCTGTTCGAGCTCGTTTTTGGTCAAATCCAGGGGGTGCTTGGCCGGATGCACTGCGTACATACTCGCACATGTGAACATCTTGACGTAATCTTGTGGAATGAAACCTCGACGGTTTGAAACTTGTTGTGGAATAACGCTGCAGCTGCATGCAATAAATAAAGCATTTTATGGGCTTTGAAGGGTAACCCTTCATATGGGAACTATCGTTATCTCACTCTCGAAAATTTGCCTAGCCATAAATGGAAGTTTCCCACACACACATGCACACATTTGTCTAAGTTGTTTTTTTTATATATATAAACTCCTGTGAATTGTCTAGACAAAAATGCTCCGCTTACATCTATAATGTTTATAATACATTATCAGATTTTATGGGTTTTCAAGGACCCGCGACTCTATGATGCCCCCTCCCCCACAGAGTCGACAGCGGTTTCCCCCTCTCGCCCGCGGGTCCAGCTATCGCCGGGAAGACATCGTCACCAAAAACTAGCATCCCCACTCTCTAACATCCCTCCCCTCTCCCTCCGCCGGAACCCCGCACTCGGCTGCCGCATGCAGGATCCCCCCCCCTCCGCCATGCATACCCCGGCTTCCCCGCGCTCGACTCCCCCGCCCCGCTCCCCCCTGAGATCCCTGGGTTAGAACCGGCCTATTACAACTACTATTAATTTAATCGACTTAACCAAATTGGGTGATTCCAATAAACTCCGAGTCGATAGAATTTGAGTGTCCAATTATTCCTCAATCGGATAATCGCTTCATCCCATTTTTACCCAAGCACTACCCCTTTTTACCCTCATCCCGAGCTATTGCTCTAGGTGTAGGCTACAAAGAGGGAAACGTAAGAATATATGCTCACGTCCCCTCAGGACGCGAAAGGTGTGAGATGACAATGCATGATTCAACTTTAAAAAAAGGTGGACTGCGAAAAGCCGACAGGAAAGAGACCTTGCAACAATGGAGCGTTAGCAGAAATGACTGAAATACTTGCAACTTCAATATCTTTCCCTTGCACACCCATTTTTCGAAATGCGGTTGGACATTGATCGCTCCAAGAATCCAGAAGTATTATTGATCCTGGACCTGTATTGAAAATATATATACTTCTTGAAACTGACGTTTAAAATGATTAGTCGTTAATTTTCCAGATTTCGAAACCAATAGAAATATATGTTCTGCTCTAAACTACGTGCAAGAGCATATGCGTTCTACTACAGTCGTGCTGTAAATTGGAATCGGAAAAATGGGAAGAAGGCTAGTTTTTTGGTAGGTGATTTTGAACGCCGGTGCTAAATTCACGTTTGCCTAAAAATCGGGGTGTAGCGTGTTTTTTAGGGGATGAAGGGGGGTGGGGGTGGGTTATTGCCAAAACGCCGACCCCCACAAGGTCGGCGCCTCGAGACAAAATGATAAAAAAAATCCAGGCTTTATTTTTGCCCACAGTGCTGAAATCGTGGAAGTTCATTTTGGGGTTGAAAAAGTGGGGTGAAATTTTGAAAAATCAGTTTTAATTCGATAACCCTTTAGCAAAAATTCATACAATTTTCGTTTAAATGAAAACGTTGTAGCCATTATAAAGACGTGTTGATCGAGTATTTGATCATCCCTCTCCAATAATATCTTCACCCCCAAAAAAATTGTTGAAGTATCAAACAAGAATGGTTTATCAAATAACTCAAAAATCAATCGATTTTTCGGGGATGGTTTAAATGTACGAAATGTAGAGAATTTTCTCTATATTTTCGTTTCTATGGACCACCCTTAAATTTTGCTAACCTCTCTCGGGGGTTGAAAATTCAAAAAGAAATTCTGGGAATAATTATTAACGAAAATAAAGAGAAACGAGTTTGGCTCTATGAACAAAAATGTAGCTGAGGGTTCAAGCTACAAATTGTTCCACGGCAGCGAATTCGTGCGGACAATAGTTTTCCCAGAATTTCATTTTGAATTTTCAACCTTCGAGAGGGGTTAGAAAATCAAAATTGAAGAGTGGGTCATAGAGACGAAAATATAGAGAAAATTATTCTCTACATTTGGTACGTTTAAACCATACCCGAAAAATCAATTGTTTTTTAGTTATCCAATAAAGAATTGTTTTTTGGTATTTTAATAATTTTTTGGGGGGTGAAGATATTATCGGAGAGTGATGATTAAATACTCGATCGACGCGTATTTTTAAGGGCTACACTGAGAAAAAAATTATTGATCCAATATCATTGGTGTTATTGAATGAAATTTGGTTGATTCAATTGTAAAATTGGTGGTGTAAATAATCGGATTTATTAGTCCAAACAAAACGCTATTGACTTTAAAAACATTATGAAATTAAAAGTTTTTGTTTTATTTAATAGATGTATTGTTAGTCGAAAACAATATATTATTGAATCTATCTAAAAAATTATCGCGAACAAATTATATAGTTTTGAATGCATTTTCTGCAACGAACAAAAAAAAGCGTTTCAATTCGTAACATGAATACTGTTGATTCGAGTATACAAGAAACATTGAATTTCGCTCGTTTGATTCAGATAAAATTTCTATTTAGTAAATATATTATTTTATTGTCTTCACCATATCCGATATTGATTTTGAAATTCATTAGTCGTCAAAATATTAGTATTTTATTTTGATGAAAAAATATTAAGCGAAAGTCTAAATTGGTTACAAAATTATGCGAAAATAAAATTTGATTCTTGCGCATACACGAAGCGAATAAATCGTAGTCATTTTTATTTAATTTTTTTATACAATCGCGTTAAATGAAAACTATCTATACGTGTTTTTTAAATATCTGTCTAAAATACATCGATGGTCATTAACCATGTTCATTAATTAACCATGTTCATTAGTTAAAATTATATATTTCATTTAAAAGTATATTCGCTACGTTAGCTGTCGACCTATCCGGTTCGAGACTCGTGACAAGCCGTACGATTTGACGTTTCACCTATCGTCTGCTATCGGTCGGCGTGCCAAAGACTGAAGCACGCCGCAATTCATGAGATTTGCGATTTTTAACGTGCTTATCCATTGAGAGTACCTGTTCTTTTCGTTTTCTTAAGAAATAAAAATTAACAAAACCAGCACATTATCAATGATCATCAAATTTTTACATACCGAGCGATTTTTTGTGCGCATTGAAAAAAATCAACAGCCGAATTTTTATTTAAAAAATTTCAATAAATTGACGCTAAATTTTCAGCGATTCGGATGGTTTTCGGATTCCATTTCTCATTCGACTACTCCGTCTTGTATGATAGTCGGAATGCAAAGTGTGTTCGAGCTGGGTGAGGGAATATGCGGAGAAGCTTTGCATTTTCTCATAAGAGGAGACGAAATCAGTCGGTTCCGGCAAAAGAAAATCGATACGTTTTTTGAGGATTGAAACAAGCTGATAAGATCTTCTTTACCGCTTGAGATGCAATTTTTCACGTCCCGATAGGCATTGATTCCAGAAATCCCAAAGCGTTGCCAGTCTGTTGGTGATTTCTCTTAAGAATATTAGAATGCCAACGTAGTCTGAAATGTAAAAATTAGCGCACTTTCATAATATAATGTTATTTAGTGGCAATCGTCCGAGTTCAGTTACAGCGATAGACCATCCATCCGTTATCGCAGCTTCTACCTCTGCTTACATGATCCACTCTCCCCGATCGGGAACGAGATGAAATCAACGCCAAACTCGACGGGACGGTTTCGAGAATTTGTTATAGATGTTAGAAAAATGATTGAGAGAATCGATTTCACCCCTGTGAAATCAATAGCTCCTTTGCGTTCGTGCAAAATATGAAATCAACGGGTCGATTGGTACATTCGTGTAGTTTCCATCATAACCCCGTCATACTCGTCATAAACTGCATCGATTTCATCTCTGGTTCAGTAAACGATGCTCAAGACGTGGATGGTCTATCGCCGAAACGGAGCTCGGACGATTGCCACTCAGTTCCTAGTAAACAGAGGTGAGATCGATTCTCTCAATCACTTTTCTTGCATCCATAACACATTCTCGAAACCGTCCCGCCGATCATTGATTTCGTCACGTTTCTGATCAGGGAGAGTGGATCATGTAAGCAGAGGTAGAAGCTGCGATTACGATAGCTCCTTTGCGTACGTGTAAACGATTAAATCAACGGCTCGAGTGGTACATTCGGGTAGTTTTCACCATAACTCCGCCATACTCGTCATAAACTGCAACGATTTCATCTCTGGTTCAGTAAACGAAGCTGAAGACGTGGATAGGCTATATCGCTATAACTGAACGCGGACGATGGCCACGAAATAAGATTCTTTTATAGAAGTGCGCAAATTTTGATATTTCAGACTACGTTGGCATTCTAATATTCTTAAGAGAAATCACAAACAGACTGGCAACGCTTTGGGATTTCTGGAATCAGTTCCTATCGGGACGAGAAAAATTGCATCTCAGGCGGTACAGAAGATCTTCTCATCTTGTTTCAATCCTCAAAAAATGGCGTATCCATTTTCTTTTGCCGTTACTGATTGATTTCGTCTTCCCTAGTGAGAAAATGCAAAGCTTTCCCTCATGTTCCCTAACCCAGCTCGAACACACTTTGCATTGATGTTGGTTCAGAAAGAAATCTGTCAGGAGATAAATCCGACTCTCATACAAGACAAAGTGGTCGAATGAAAAATAGAATCCGACATCCAATCCCCGAAAAATAGAAAAAAACATCCAATCCCCAAAAATTTAGCGTCAAATTATTGAGAGTTCGTTAATAAAAATTCGGCTGTTCATTTTTTTTGATACGCAAAAAAAATCGCTCGGTATGTCGGAATTTGATGATCATTGACAATTTGCTGGTTTTGTTCATTTTGATTTCTAAAGAAAACGAAAAGAACAGGCACTCTCAATGGATAAGCACGATAAAAATCGTAAATCTCATGAATTTCGGCGTCACTCTTTGGCACGCCGACCGATAGCAGACGATAGGTGAAACGTCAAATCGCGCAGCTTGTCACGAGTCTCGAACCGGATAGGTTGATAGGTAACGTAGCGAATGATTCGCTAAACGTCAGATCACGCGCGCTGGCATCTGTCAAATGCTGCGTTTTCGCAGAACCCTCCTGACGTCAGCCACGGCTACGTGGCCCTTCGTCTACTCTTCGGCCCTTTTCGATCGTCCATCATAGCGGATTCGAGCGTTCCTTTCGTAGATCGAACGCCTATTTTATAATGCTTCCCATTTGATGACGCGGTCGAAAAATAAAAAAACGGCTCAGTACAAATGTTCGGAGTAACCTGCTGAACCCAGGATTTCCCGCTGATACACCTATTGTGGATCACCCTGTACATACATACATATATATATATATATAAGTAGTAAGGGGGCTACTATGGCGACCCTCACTCCTATCTCCACTCCTCGGCTCGTGGTGGGGGCAGCCGAGGTGGCAGGGGGTAAGAGTGGGGAGAAACGGTGGTGTCGCCATAGTAGCCGCTTAAAATTTTTTTTTTTTACTTTTATCCCCACTCCTCGGCCCGGGGGTGGGGGGTGGGGGCAAACGAGGTGGTGGGAGTAAGAGTGGGGATGAGCGGTGGTGTCGCCATAGTGGCCCCTTTCATTTAACTTTTATTTTCACCGAAGTTTTTATGACGAGTTTTGAAGTGAAATATAAATAATGTTTTTAAGTAGCGAATTAAAAATAATATTTTCACACACTCACTGATGCCACCGCCGGTGGTTCCATTTTTGAAAAAATAAATAAATTTTCGAAAAAACACAATCATGCAGCACGCGAGAGGTGTCGTCGGACACTCGGAGCAATCGGGATACATTTTGCTCACTTCACACAATTTTTCAGAATGTCACACTGTTTTTCAAAATATCACATAAGTTTATAAATGTCACAGAATTTTTAAAAAATGTCACAGAGAAAGAGTTGCGGTCTACGCGCTTCGCGATTTGGAATAAAAAGCCTCTATTGCAAATTTTGATACTTCAGCACTCTTGCCGAAGGCTCTACATGCTCGCGGTCATTGTGTGCACGAGTTTGAATCGCCCGGCACGGCGCACAAACGCAAGCTACTCTGTAGAGATCTCGAGTTACGCGTTTTTGCTGACAATCGCAAAAATGTCTCGACCCTGAACTTCGGACGACGCGTGTCTTCACCGAAAGAGACATATTTCTTATGGATGTAAATAATACCCCTATACATTTTTTTTAATGCATTAGAATAAGGAGTAGAGGACTAGGAGGGAAAGCGTACAGAGCAACGCAGGTGTATGTACGCAGAGAGAGAGAGAGAGGAAGAGAGAGAGAGAGAGAGAGAGAGAGAGAGAGAGAGAGAGAGAGAGAGAGAGAGAGAGAGAGAGAGAGAGAGATTAGATTACATTAGATTAGATTTTATTAGTGTAGTAGGGCTGTAACGTCCTCTGCCACTCCACAATCATTCTTCTATCTGGTCTATAGAGAGAGGAGTTCAAATAAATCAGATTAAAAAAACGCCTCAATACAAACAAATAAGGTGACTTTATATAAGCCAACTTAAACATGTTTAAGGTAGAGATAACCTTGAATAAAAATTTACAATATGATAAAAATAAATACAAATATAGAAAGCATTAAGAAGATTACAAAGATAGTTCTTAAATGCTAACATAAGAGCGCGATGAGCGAAAAATGAAAAGCACTTTTAATACAGAGTCGGATAAAGGGGGACTGCTATACGCAGATGTACAAAATCAAAATCAAACATTTTCAAAATTGTCTAGGGCCAGTGCTCGCATACTTTAGTTCAAAGCTGGTAAACGAACGCAAGTGCATGGTGACCGCATACACGTATTCGCTATACGGTAGCTGCTGACGATGACAGGTTACGTTTAGTCTTTACATTGTCCTCAGTTGCCGGGAAGGACTGCATTCGTGAGCGCAGTTCGTATGAGGTCGCAAAAGGAGGTTAAACTAAGATGAATATAGTGTAAAGGAAAGGCTCTTAACAAGTAGGCAGCGGAAATATGAAATGAGTGTCTCATGTATTCCGTGCGAAAATGTGGGATTAAGAAAAATTGGGCCCGTCCTCGGAGGACCATTCCTTCTCCTGGATGGTTGAGGGTGAACATTTCTATAAGGTAGGCTGGTCGGCCTGTGTTTAAGACACGGTGAAGTAGACTTAGGATGTGGTATTTACATCGGTTTTCTAGGGTTGGCCATTTTAACTTTATCCAGTAGGAAGTGATGTGCTGATCCCAGCGTACGTCAAAAATAAAGCGCGCACATGAATTTAGCGGCACTTTCAGAATAGTGTTGTATTCTTGTGATATGCCAAAAATGACGGTGCAGCAATAGTCATAAAGCGGTAGGATGAGTACATTGAGTTGCCGCAGTCGCTTCCAGGCTAGTCCGGCATTCCTAGTAGTATTTCTGTTTTGCGGTTTTAATGATGGACTGAACTGAATTTCGTAACATTTTATATCTGGTATGTAACTCGATGAGGGTCGTGCGATCAGTATTACTCAGGTTGTCGCTACTGTCACCGATTAGGTCTTTGCGATGGCATGCAAAGCGCCTCCATGCTTTATCACGATTTTGCATTTCACACTTTATATCTTCGGTTAGCCAAGGCGCTTGGTTGGTCCAGGCTATCCGTAATAATGGTGTTGAAAAAGGAGACTTTGAAGTCAATTGATGATGACTGAAAAAGTGGTGTCCAGTCGGTGGCGGAGAGGTAGGATACGGAGGTCTGCTCGTCAAAATTGCGAAAGTCACGCTTAAGGATCTCGTGGCGAAGGGCGTTTTCTATCTTGCAGTTGTAATCTATCCAGATAAGGTCGTGTCCTGAGAGAGAGGTGGGTTCCTGTCCAAAATCAGCTATTTTCTCTTGTCGATCTACTATGCAGTGGTCGATGCTTGTGTCAGATGTCAAAGTGTGATGTGTGGCGTTGTAAGGGATCAGAAATAGATAATTGCTGGCAACAAATTGGGAGAGAAATAAGCAGTCATGTGAGGCAGTATCCATGTTTAGGTTAAAATCTCCCATGGAAATAAAGTTGTTGTGAAGCGGCATAATTTTATTTATGACACGTTTATGACACGCAGTTGTGAAGGTAGACATTTCCTTGACTTTCGGTGGTCTGTAGAGTGCAGCGATTAGAATATTAGGTCCTCCGACACCGGAAACCTCTAGAAAGAGGAATTCGGGGCCGTCAGACGATGAGCCTGACAAAGCCAGGATCTGTTTAGCGTTCAGGGATTGGTGTACATAGATGGCTACGCCACCTCCAATACGGTCCAGCCTACCTCGTCTAAAAATCTCATAGTCCTGCATGAAAGCCATATTGTCAGGTATGTCATGCTTGAGCCATGTTTCGGAAATGCAAATGATATGATGCTGCTGACTGGAAAACGCGTTTTGAAGCAGTCAAAGTGATCTTTTGCTAGAATGGATTGGGCGTTGGTGTGGGCAATCCGAATTCTTCCGCAGCGTACCGTTGGAGAGGAATCCATCAAGTGAAATGTATCAGGCTGACCTTGTCCTCAATCCGCCGTTTAAGGATAGGACACTTCTTGCCGTTCATGGCTGAATGGTTGTGATCTTGTTTGGCTGCTTTGCAATTTGCACAGCTAGGTGCAGTTACCGCAGAGAGCAGTGCTGCTGCAGGTTGATGCAGCGTTGTCCGAAGCCCAAGCACTTGTAGCACTGGAGAACTTTTACATAGTCTTCAACAGGAAAGGAGTTCCAGTTGCAGAATACACGACCTTTGGAGCGCAAGATGTTGCGGACATTCGGCGAGACCTCGATAACGATGTTTCTTGTAGCCCGACCCTCTCGCGGTTTGAAGGCGTAAACTATTCTTACGGCTTCATCGGGTTCTTCTAGGGTGTTTAGCTCGATTATTTGCCTTGCGAATTCTTTATTTGCTACGTCAAGAGGTACATAGCGAAACAGCAGTCAGCAACTTGGGGTGTTAATACAGTTCCGTGGTAGCGAGAATGTAGTAATGTGCTAATACAGAGAAAACTAAAAATAGAGTATTGATACAGTCCCGTGGTAGCGAGAATGCAGTACAATGTGTTGCCGGCATGAACATATACGTTCGGATGTAAGGAATTGTTCAGTTATTAAAGCTAGGGCCTAGAAATAACTAAAAGATATACATATATATGTGTAAAGATAAGGCAAAGGTAAAGGGACGAGCTAAGCCAACGGTATATATGTAAGTGACGAAAGGTTTGTGTGCGATAATCATTTATATGAATTAAGCAACTAGGGACAAGAGAGTGCGCCATGATTCAGTAATCGAGATGATGTGATAAAAGTGTGAGGATAGATGGGCTTTAAGTAGTTCAATGTGTTCCAAGAGAGAGTTAGTATTGATATTTGCTATAGTTATGTTTGAGTGGTTGTCCAACAGTGTATTCACTTTTACGATGCGCGGTAGTGAGATTAGTTTCGCCAGGTAGGCTTCAGAAAGAATATTTGTGATGGGAGAGCCATTCATTTTTCTGGCAAAGATTGAGCCTAATTTCTTCCATACATAATTATACTCGTTTTCTTGTGCTTTAGTTTTCGCAGATAGATAAAGCTTGTGTATGTTTGCCGGGAGCAATGCATTGACGAAGATAAGCCCTTTTTAATCGATTGAAAATACTTCACGTATAGTGAGGTCTCTTTTTTCGCGTTTCTTAGAGATAATAAAATCTCTTATCATCGGGGATTTCAGCGTGACAATCAAAGTTTTGGGCGTCGGTTGAGTATTTTGTGCGCTCGTGGACGGGATTCCAAGGGCTTCTAAAATCTTAGACACGATTTGGCGAGAAGGGTCGGCCACTTTGATCAGAATGCCAGACAGAATAATTTCGGTAGGCTTGCAAATTTTTTGTACGTTATTCAATCGATTCGACACGTTGTCGATTCTAGTGACTGACTTATGTCATTAAGACTGGTATTACTCTGCGAGCTGTTTAATTTGCACGAACGATTTGGTGAGGTTTCGGGCGTCCTAGTTATGACGTTTGAGCGTTGCATAGCACAAGAAACGCAACAAAAAGAGCTAGTAGCATTAACTTCTGTAGGATCGTAGCAAAATTTCGAGACTGCGCAGTCAATGTGAAATGAAGCTCCACAATCACCGGTACAGGTGACGGTGGGTCCACTAGCCAGTCGCTCACATATACCACAACGTACGGCCATAATTAATCAAGTGATAATGAGCAGGGCCGGTTTACAACATTAGCGCCCTAGGCCTGAGAAAGTTAGCCCCCCCCCCCACTCGCCGGTCATAAAATAGTCGGAAAATGATAGAAGGAAAGTAATAATTTTTTTATTCTTTAAAGAATAATAATGCAACACAATATACTATAACATCCAATTTATATATATCGATATATATATATATATATATATATATATATATATATATATATATATATATATATATATATATAGTTATCTGCACGAGAGTCGCGTATATATATTAATGAGTCCTTGCACTGGTCTACATCGGTCTCTTCCATATCAACGAGATCTGCGTTCGCGGATAAAAAGGCGAGACTGGAGACGCGGCCCTGACCCACAGTATTTCGTAAATAATTGTTTACCCTCTTCAAAGTCGAGAATGAACGTTCCCCGGTAGCGTTACTTGCAAAAAGAGTTAGGTACATTCGGAGGGCGATATCCGTGTTCGGAAACGTCGCAACGATATTCTTCTCGCGAATAATCGTTGACAACTTTTGAACGCCATCACCCTTGGTCAATTCAATTTCGCGGATGAAATTCCGAAAGTGCAAACATTCTTCTCCGAAATTTTCATTGAGATCGTTGGCGTATATCCTTTGTAATTGTTCGCACTCGGTGATGATCTCTGCATCTTTGAGTAGCGGCAAACGACTGAGAAATCCAAAGCAAACGTTAATACTCTTGTATGCTACACTTCTTCTCTCTAATTCGCCGGATAATCGATCAAGTATGACGAGAAACGTATTTATGCGGATATTTTGTTTCCCATCAAATACCGCTTCATTGTTGTTCACCTCGCCGAGTGGAAGGTCCTTTTTCTGCGTCGCCGATTTTCATGCGCGCATTCGTTGCATTCAGATAGTTCTTTCGCTTTGGCTTCGTATTGGTCAAGACGATTACGCAAATCAACATCATACGCTTGCAGGGCACCATACAGTTGTACGACCGTTGTCAAATCGATGTTAACGCGGTGAAGACTTTTATTCGTTTTTTCGAAACGCTTCAATATATCGCTCCAAGTCACGGCCATTATAGCAGTGTCAAGCAATCCAAATTGTTGCAACAATGACTCGGCTTCGGCTTTTGTGGACGGCTTTTCGGAAGCATTTTCTGCGAGGTCTTCAAGGGCATCCGGTAAGCTCCCCCATGATTTGACAACTGCTCGGCACGCTTCCACTCTAGCCGACCATCGTGTACCGGACAGACTTTTTGGAAACAGCATTCCGGGTTGATTCTCGATATTCGACTTTACTCTTGCCCACCTGGACGTAGATGTACGTAGGAAGGTATAGACGTGTTACACGAACATAAAAAATTTAGTTGCTCCCAAACAGCATTCGGCAGCTGCTCGACCGACTAAGTTTAGGGTATGCGCAGCGCACGGCACGTAAATTGCCAACGCATTACGTTCGATAATTTTGGTTTGAACCCCACCGTAACAGCCCGACATATTGCTGGCATTGTCGTATGATTGCCCACGGCAATCCATGAGGTCGATATTCTTATCAAGCAATACCTCCATTATCGCTCGCTCTATTTCAAGCGCGCTGTGACCTTCGATAGGTATAAATTGTAAGAAGCGTTCAGTTGGCTCTCCGTTCTCGCGTACGTACCGGATGATAAACGTTAATTGATCTAAATGCGACTTTTCAGGCGTCGAATCTACGCTTATAGAATAATATTTCGTGGCCTTCACTTCCGAGATCAAGTTTTTGAGAAGACCGTCGTAAATCATCCCAATATACTCTTCGCAAATATCTTAAGAAAAGTACGATATGTTCCCTTTTCCGGGATTTCCAAATCGATCAATGTGATTTTGGAGAAAAGAATCGATTCTTGCCATCAATTCAATAATACCCAAGTAATTGCCATTGCTGATCGATCCAAATGTCTCGTCTGTTCCCCGAAAAGCCAAACCCCAGGATGCAAGAAACTTCATCGCGATTATAATGCGAGTCAGTACTTGTCACCAGTAATTAAATTCTTGAATATAATGCATATGTAATTTGCTGTCAATCGTCCGCAGCATATTCCCTCGTATCACAAGCTTGCGTGTTTTCCCGATGAACAAGACTTCCCTCGTGTTCTGCTATTCGCACATCATTCTTCCAGTCATTAAACCCTTCTGTAAACGCGTTTACGGATGTCGAGAATAGCTTACAAGGTATACAATATATGCAACCTTTCGAGAAAGAATATGTAATCCATTCTCGTCGGTGCATTCCACCATTTGGTGTTTTTTGGAAAAATGTTTGTGCAGTACAATATCTTGTTTTGGATCCATACACACGCTTCGAAGCCGCGAAATCATTCGTTCTCGGATCCTGTTGGTTTGACGGGTTTCGCAAAATGAAATCAATCATTTCCGAATTCCGCGTTGGCCAAAGACCAGGGTCAGAACAATCTCCAGAATCCACAACGCAATTGGTGAAGTTCGCTTCTACGACCTCTGAACTTTTTTGATCGTCACAATTTTCAACTGTAGTCGCTTTTTTGTTCGTGATTTCGTCGACTTGTTTCTCCTTCTCTTCATTTCCGATATTACATTCTACATGTGAACGCTGTATTTGCTGAAATGAGGAGAAGCAAGACAGGAATGGCAGGATATGCATGGATATGAGTATGGTAATGCAGAAAACATGTTCAATAATCATTGTGCATTGATATTTACCTCGCTCGAACATTCTGTCATTGCGGAACTCGACGCTCGCGTCGGCGTTTCCGATCTTTCTTCATGAACAAAAAAATTGTCAATACGTGGAATTTTTTTCACGATACGGGATTCTTTTTCCTGTTTTTCTTTTGTTAATTTACAGCGCTTGGCACTACTCAGCTTGTTAAGCCTCATTTATATTTCTATTTTGTTGAAACAATGTACACTAAGCGCAACAATTAAGGGATCACTATTTTTTCAACGAAAAATAGCCCTTTTCAAACCGCTGTAACTCGGTGAAAAATGGTCGGAGAAAAAATGAAAAGGATTTTGTAGTGTAAACCTTCGACTTTGATAATCTGATTATAAATAATTTTTTTCGTTTCGTTTAAATAAAGAAATCCGTTGTTAAACAAAACAAAACATAAAATCAAAAAATTTGCTCGAGTTTGACAAGGTACACGGGGAACAGACATTTTTTTTCGAAAATCTGTTTCGACCATTCGAAAGCTTGTATCTTTCCCAACAATTTGGTTTTTTTTTCAATTTCTGTGCGATTTTTTTAGCCAAGTTATCGCAGCTTTACGAAAAAATGCATTTTTCAACTTTGACCGGTCATAACTCTGGTCCAAATCATCGCACAGCATCCAAACCGGCATCTTTGGAAAGCTTGGATTTCCCCCTACAAAACTGTTTATTTTTCGTATTTTTCAGTAGCCGTTTTCAACATTGTAAAACTGATTGTTTAAAAGTGTGTAAAATGCCCATTTTTACACTTTTTTGTTTATCATGTTATAACATTACAACAAATGCAGAGGCACCAAAGGTTTTTGCGTTTTTTTTTTTTAGTTCAGGGTATGTAGAAATACTCCACCAAATAGCAGATCGCTGTCTTTATTCTTCATTCGGGTTGCAACCCCGTTCTTTTGGAGAAAATCGAGATCCGTCAATTTTCACGAAAATCGAGGTTTCTCAGGATCAGCGCGGGACGAAATTTCTCGAAAAAAAAAAATCAGAAAATTACGAAATTTGGTATTCAAGGGTTTTCGAGGTTGCTGATTGCGAATCTGGGATAAAAAATGGAAAAATTCAAAATGGCGGATCCAAAATGGCGGATCAAATGCAAAAATTCTTGCAATCGGGCGAAACTCGATGTTTGGGGGTTTTCGAGGTCATTCATTACGGATCTGAGGTTTAAATTGAGGATCGCATATTCGAATTGAATCAAACTTTGCATTTCGGTTCGCCATATTGGACCCGTCGTTTTGCAGAAATGCAGAAATGAAATGAAATCGCATGGAACTCGGTAATCTGCGGGTTTTGAGGGATCGTTAACTACGAATCTCAGGTCGAAGAAATAAAAAAAAACGACGGGTCCAATATGGCGAACTGAAATGCAAAGTTTGATTCAATTCGAATTTGCGATCTTCAATTTAAACCTCAGACCCGTAATGAATGACCTCGAAAACCCCTAAACATCGAGTTTCGCCCGATTGCAAGAATTTTTGCATTTAATCCGCCATTTTGGATCCGCCATTTTGAATTTTTCCATTTTTTATCCCAGATTCGCAATCAGCAACCTCGAAAACCCTTGAATACCAAATTTCGTAATTTTCTGATTTTTTTTTTTTGATAAATTTCACCCCGCGCTGATACCTGAGAAACCTCGATTTTCGTGAAAATTGACGGATCTCGATTTTCTCCAAAAGAACGGGGTTGCAACCCGAATAAAGAATAAAGGCAGCGATCTGCTATTTGGTGGAGTATTTCTACATACCCTGAACTAAAAAAAAACGCAAAAACCTTTGGTGCCTCTGCATTTGTTGTAATGTTATAACATGATAAACAAAAAAGTGTAAAAATGGGCATTTTACACACTTTTAAACAATCAGTTTTACAATGTTGAAAACGGCTACTGAAAAATACGAAAAATAAACAGTTTTGTAGGGGGAAATCCAAGCTTTCCAACGATGTCAGTTTGGATGCTGTGCGATGATTTGGACCAGAGTTATGACCGGTCAAAGTTGAAAAATGCATTTTTTCGTAAAGCTGCGATAACTTGGCTAAAAAAAATCGCACAGAAATTGAAAAAAAACCAAATTGTTGGGAAAGATACAAGCTTTCGAATGGTCCAATCAGATTTTCGAAAAAAAAATTTCTGTTCTCCGTGTACCTTGTCAAACTCGAGCAAATTTTTTGATTATATGTTTTGTTTTGTTTAACAACGAATTTGTTTATTTAAACGAAACGAAAAAAAAATATTTATAAGCAGATTATCAAAGTCGAAGGTTTACACTACAAAGTGCTTTTTTTTCATTTTTTCTCCGACCATTTTTCACCGAGTTACAGCGGTTTGAAAAAGGGCTATTTTTCGTCGAAAAAATAGTGATCCCTTAATTGTTGCGCTTAGTGTATAATCCGATTCGAGATCAGCCGTACTGCAATGTACTAAACAACTTCGCGTAGGTAAGTGCCGAAACAAATATAAAAGCGACAAAACGTGTCAGAAGTGTGGGAACGTAGAGTAGCGGACGAAAAGCAACTTGAATTTGCGTGACAGGACGTGTCGCAGCATGCCCAAGATCGGTATTGGCGAGAGGGAGAAGGGGCGTGCGTACTTGCGAATCCTGCCGACGCGCGGCGCCCCCTTTGCCGCGGCGCCCTAGGCCTGGGTCTAGCGAGCCTAGTGTATAAACCGCCTCTCATAATGAGTAGAAAATGATGAAAAATCACGTAACCACAGTATAATTAGATCGCTCACATCATAATGTGGATAGTTAGAGTATGATAGTACCGACTGATAGGTGCGCAGTCATGGAATAGATCGCACACTTATTTACTTATGTTTACTCGCCGATAGTACAGATATTCTGCATAGAAGGGGTATAGTCGTCCGGACGCTTAGAGGAGCGAGCGACAATAAGCCGTGCACGCGTTCAGATAGGACGGAGAGTCGATGCCAGTAAAGTGGTGTGCGGTTGAGAAAAGGCGCGATCAGTACATACCAACACCCGCGAGACGCGAATAGGTATAAGCCGAAGTCAACGGTGTGAGAGTGAGTGATGCAGCGATGATCCACAGATCATGCGTGGGGAGTGGATGGAGAGTCGGCGACGACAGAGCGATGCGCGGTAGTAAAAAGGCGCGATTAGTACATACCAATACCAGTAAGACGTATATAGGTATTAGCCAAAGTCGAAAGTGTGGGAGCAAGCGATCCGACATGACGCGTTAGAGACAGGTGAAGCAAGGAAAAATTTCCAGATTTTGATATCTCCGTGGTACAAAATGCAGATGAAATACAGCCCATGAAGGAAGAAGATGATGTATAGCAGTATAGAGCATGCTATGCACCTGCAAAAAACCGCCCTTAGGCGGATAAATGCAGTATGAAGTTGAAAACCAGAGAAGCGAAAAGTAGTGCGACTGACGATACTCACAGATAAAGCCTTACTGGGAGAGGGGAGAGGGAGAGGGAGAGGGAGAGGGAGGGAGAGAGAGAGAGAGAGAGAGAGAGAGAGAGAGAGAGAGAGAGAGAGAGAGAGAGAGAGAGAGAGAGAGAGAGAGAGAGAGAGGGGGAGAGAGGGAGAGAGGGAGAGAGAGAGAGAGAGAGAGAAAGGGAGAGAGAGAGAGAGAGGAGGATTGGCTCTGTTTCAAAGATAATGACGGACTGAAGATCGTACGCGGTGCAAAGAAGAAGAAAAACATCACAGAAGCGTAATAAACCGTGGAATGAACGATCGAGCGAACGCAACGAACGAACGATCGAGCGAACGCAACGCACGAACGATCGAACGAACGGGCGTAACGGGTTAACGAATGAAATATCGAGCGAACGAACGAGCGAACGCATCGAACGAACGAACGTGCGATCGCATTGAACGATCGAACGATTCAACGAACGAAAGGTTCTTTTCCATGTCAAACAGCAGCGATTGCGCAAAGAAATTTTGTTTTTCGATATATGGTTTTTTCAACGAACATAGAGAGTTTCGTCCTGAAAATCAGCAGCACTACTCTAGACTGAAGTGTTCGTTCATTCGTAAAAAACGAAAGATCAAACGAGGTTAATGAACGATGAAACGAACGATCGAACGGATGACCCAAACAGAACGCCGATTTTGATTTCGATTCCTTTTATGTCGATTTTGAATTTTTTTTACGATATTTTATTACGATAGCCATTTTTATTTCGGTTTTCATTTTTTTTTAATTTCGTGAAATATCGACTGAGTACACACTCGGAGACAAAATCTCAAGACTTTCTAAAAGTATATCGCTTGAGCTTGAGATCCTTGATTTCAACTTTTATTTTCAAAAAGAATATAGCTTGAGAACATTCATTTGAATTTTCATTTCAATGACGATTTCGATTTTGGAATTTTTATTTCAATGTTAATTTCTATATCTGGTTTTTAAATTATATTTTGAATTTGTTTCATAAAAATGAACGAACGAACGCACCGAAGGATAGAACGATCGCAACGAACGAGTGAATGAACACAACCTTCTTTTGCATATGAAAATGCAGTGATTGAACGAAGGAATTAGACAACGAAAGATCGAACAAGCGTAATAAACGTTGGAACGAACGATCGAGCGAACGCAACGAACGCACGAGCGATTAAACGAACGATCGAGCAAACGAACGAACGATCGAACGGACGCAACGGGTTACAGAACGAAAGATCGAGCGAACGCATCAAACGAACGAACGTGTGAACGCATTGAACGATAGTAGTAGAACTAGGCCGATTCTAACTCTGGGATCTCAGGGGGGAGCGGGGCGGGGGAGTCGAGCGCGGGGAAGCCGTGGTAGGCATGGCGGAGGGGGGGGGGATCCTGCATGCGGCAGCCGAGTGCGGGGTTTCGGCGGAGGGAAAGAGGAGGGGTGTTAGAGAGTGGGGAGGCTAGTTTTTGGTGACGATGTCTTCCAGGCGATAGCTGGACCCTCGGGCGAGAGGGGGAAGCCACTGTCGACTCTGTGGGGGTGGGGGCATCATAGAGTCGCGGGTCCTTGAAAACCCATAAAATCTGATAATTTATTATCAACATTATAGATGTAAGCGGAGCATTTTTGTCTAGACTATTCACATGAGTTTATATATATAAAAAAAAATAACTTAGACAAATGTGCGGGATCTAAGGGGGGGAGCGGGGCGGGGGGCTCCAGCGCGGGGGAGCCAAGTGCGGGGGTACGGCAGAGGGGGGGGGGGGGGGCGCCGGGCGCGTGTGTGACGTCACAGAGGGGCCTCTGTGGAGGGGGGCCATGTGATCCGTGAAGCGACTGGCGGGAGGGAGAAGCCGGCGGCGATGAGTATTTTGCGTGTGTGTGTGTGTGTGCGGAACGAAGGGGGGGGGGAGGTAAACAGAATGTTTCGAATAAAATGACAATAAAACAATAGTTTATTAATAATTAAATTGAACAATGGCCTTGCATAATAGATATTATACATCAAATCTTTGGTGAGTGTGTGTGTGTGTGTGTGTTTGCCTGGTTTTCATTGTTTCAAATTATTTTATTTCAAATATCCGCAGCGGATATGTTATCCTGGAAAAAAACAAATCATGAATCTTATTAACATATAAAACATAATCGTATTTTCAATCATACTAAAGATAATACAAACCATCGACCAAGTACAAGTTCAGGCAGGTGGGGCACGTGTCGCACATTGAAACTTGGTGAGTCGGTCCGCTGCAGTTCTTACAAAATAGCCCCTGGATGATGTTAAACCGTTTGCTGAAGTGGCCACACCTTTCAATTAGTCGATCAACCGTGCCGCGCATATCAAAGTATCACGGCACGCAAAATTTCGCCCGATCATTTTCGGTAAGATATTCGTAGTTCACACAGCCCATGATGCCCCGGATCAATGGCTTTATTTGCTGCTGGTCCACTATGATTTCACGCACATAATGGACTCCCTTATCTGAGGCATCACCCAATCCACTATCAAATGATTCCGTATCACTGTCCATCTCGGCCAGTTCCATGTCATCATGTGCAAGCACTTCAATGTCCGCGCCCTCATCATCGTCATCATCGGCGATATCAATAACGTCTTTGTCTACCCCAACTTCCACTTCGTCGTCATGGGCGATATTCACGACAACCTCCATCTCATCATCGACGAGATCGATCACTTCAATTTGGTTCGACATTTTTCTTAACTGATTTTCCGTTTTCCCTCTCTTTTACAAGGACACCTTGGAGGTTGAAGACTGGAATGGCGAAAACTGCTGTTCCGATCCTTCTTCGGATTTCGATTTTTGGATCCTCATAGGCTTATAGTAGGGTGGGGGCTTATTGTAGAAAAAAACCTTGCAAGATAGTGCATCCTGGCGAGGGGATAAACGAAAAGGTGTTTTTTTCTTTAACTATCCCTGTGGGGGTAGGCATCTGCTGTCGAGAAAAGTGTGCACGCATAGAGGTGAAAGCTGGCCAGGCTCGCCAATCATTGACTTTCGCGATCTCTACAGAACAGCGTCTAGGTCATGGAGACTGAACTGGCGTATTATAAAGAGCATCTGAGAGTTTTTAATATATATTGCCACGTGTTCCAGTATGTATGAAGTCCAGCCTGTCACGAATCATAGCGCTCTTCGCAGAGCAACATCAAACCTATTCAAGTGACACTTGAGGCTATACAGTTCTTACCAAATTAGCCATATTCTAAAGACAATTTTTTTTGTTCGTCGACGTTCGAAGACAGCCTCCGAGCATAGGGAACATTTTGAAAAAATAACATTCCGCTCAAGTAATGTCTTGGCTATCCAAAACACATACGAAAACGAGGTACTTATAACAAAACGATCAACTTTGTGGATCTATGGCCGGAGAATTTTTTTTTAGGCTTCGACCGCTGATCCCACTGCATGCACCATTTGAGCATAGATGCACTCGCGGTCTGGAATACTCACAAAAATACTTTTCTTTTTTGCTCCCGTTGAACCCCGATCGGCTCGTTCTGCGTGTGTATTTATTTTTCATGCTTTCCACGTTAAAAGATATCAGCGTGATATTAAAAAACTCTGGTGGAGGTGATTCTATTACATTCTCCGAGGTAGAAGGAAACGACAAAAAAAATTTCTGATGGGAGACCATTTTTAATCGTCGGCAGCGCTCAAAAGTGCCCACACTTTGAATGAAGCAGTGAGTTCACATATCTCTCTGGCAAGAATTTTCAACTCGTTAATATGGAGAACAACAATGAACCATCAGAAGAAATCTTGCACAACCAAGCCACGCTTTTAAGTTCGATCGACGACTTTGCTGTGTGGGAGATACAGATCGTCGAGTTCATCGAAGTACTGAAAACGCAAAGCCGAATTGAGCGCCAACGATTATCAACTAAACATCAATAGTCATTGATAGGCCAAATACCGAATCTGGAAGGATTGAAGTATTCCATGTACAGGCATTTTATATGCATGGGTGCAGGACACAGCGGTGATGGGTAAATGTGGCGAGAACTCGACTTGAACGCGTGATGGTCTATACTTTAACTTCTGCTCGATGAATTTCAACAACGTGGAAGTGGTTGAGCTTTACAAAAGATACGTAATCTGACAATAAATGTAAATAAGAATAAATCAATACGCGTTAAATGTTATATCTCATTGCCACGGGAAATAATGATTATGAGGGCTGCGATTAATGTGCAATCAAGAGATAATGCACGTTTCGCATGGGTGACAGTCACAGCTTTATACCCAGCTGAACGAAACAGTGACCACGGATCTTCTTACATGCATTATTCAACGGTATTGAATCTATTGAATATTGGATTCCCAATAACTAAAGATCAAATTTA
This sequence comes from Ophion ellenae, assembly GCA_963210295.1. Taxonomy (NCBI): domain Eukaryota; kingdom Metazoa; phylum Arthropoda; class Insecta; order Hymenoptera; family Ichneumonidae; genus Ophion; species Ophion ellenae. The sequence continues at coordinate 6,743,311 of OY723388.1, forward strand.
AAAAAAAATTATGCTTCAAAACAATTTATCCATTAATGTGTGTACCACCGAAGAAGACATTGCTCCGATACGCGTGGCTCAACATAAAAAGAAGAAAAGCATATCAATTTGCTATACATACAAGATACCGAAGATAACAATGTATGACATATCACATAGATGAAGAACCTGTCAAGCCTCGTGAGCGCATAACAGAGACAACCATTAAAAAATATATGTATGCCATCGGTGTATGAAGTTAACACAATTACTATATCGTCATATGTGCTAGACGAGCTAAACAACAATCTATTATTTCGCCGGTGTCGGCATTACTTTGGATCAACGGATAAACTGCAATCACATGAGATCGATTATGGAGCAATAAAGCACTGGGCCATCCGACTATCAAATGATACTAATATGTGGCTTCAAATCATCAACTCCAATCGGAAAGCAACACATCCATTCACTGTAAATGCCTACTTGGAGTGTTTTTTAAAACTAATTATAGAGAGAAGATGAGAGCGTGTAAAGAGTGATGCAAAGAACGTAGCAGAGGATATGTATCAATACCATGAAGTATTTACTATTGATTACCACATATGATTTTCATATGATGAATCGCTATCATAGTATCGATCACATCACAGCGCCGATTTCATATCATAGTTTGTGACAAAACTGGAAAAACTAGTGCTGTACATAAAATACATTTTCTACGAAAATTAATGCTCGTCATGACTTAATTCTAATACCTTCACGCTATGGCAATAATTGTGCATTCAGTCATCATCAACTACTAGAGGGAGAAGTTGAATTACTCAAGATACAATGGCGTATGCCCCACATAATATTAGATGAGATCGATAAATTATCATTACATCGACCATTGGAAAGTGGGCGATACTTGAATGTGGGTTTTCGCTCTTGGGATCTATACGACTGTCCATCGCTTCAAAGCACAAGAAACATTCATGGACCGTAAAAGCTGCCTTCCAACTAGAGAAACCAAAATATGTAATTGGTGCGGTGCAGACTGGTAAAAAAGATAATGTATGGCAAAGGACATTATATTATTCACCGACTGCAAACTCACAAGTGCTAAACTTTATCTCAATTCAGGATTCTTTTCTCAAGATGACTCGAATATGGACTTCAAAAAAGTTTCGACATTTTGTTCAATAGGTACTCTCGATTTTGTAAATACCATTATGACTGCAATACTGGTCGTTCTTCACTGACCATCGCTGAGTCTTAATGTAACGACCCTCTCACGGTTAATGATTGATCGCATCAGAAATATGTAATTGGTGGGTGAATCATAAAGATTCATGCAAATAGAATAAATGTAACCTTATGTACTTTTTATTCTCCTCACCCCGTACTTAGTTATGTCAGCATCACCAGCTATCGGATTTTGCAACTGATTACAATATTACTTTCGAATGTGAAACTCATTTTTGTTGTATGGAATTTGATTGAAAATAAATTAATATAATCGCCCAATGATAATCGAAGACATTCATCAGTATACGTTCGTTAGATGTTCGTGAGCCGTTTGTTGGAAGTTTGCGAGGCATTCGAAGATTTTCGATAGTCGTTCGTGAAACGTTCCAGAGACTTCCGAAGACATTCATACGACGTTCAAAGCCATTTAAGAGACATTCGAGAATCTTCGAATGCCTCGCAAACTTCCAACAAACGGCTCACGAACATCTAACGAACGTATACTGATGAATGTCTTCGATTATCATTGGGCGATTATATTAATTTATTTTCAATCAAATTCCATACAACAAAATTTGTAATGTATGACAGCGAATTGTTGTGAATGTATGACAGTGAAACTCAAACGTCATGAATGTCTTCGGTTTATGGATGTCATTGAAGATCGTATTATGCATGTCGTCGAAGATTTCTGAACGTCTTCGAAAGCCGCTTGAACGTCTTTAAACCTCCCGTGAATGTATTTGAAAGTCTCTTAAGCGTCTTCGAACCCCACATGAACGTCTTCAAACGTATCATGAATGTCGTCGAAAGTCTCTTGAACGTCTTCGAACCTCTCGTGAAGGTCTTTGAAAGTCTCTCAAGCGTCTTCGAACCCCTCATGAATGTCTTCAAACGTATTATGAATGTCGCCGAAAGTCTCTCGAACGTATTCGAAAGTTTCTCGAACGCCTTCAAACCCTTCGTGAATGTCTTTGAAAGTCGCTAAAACATCGTCGATCCTCTCATCGATGTCTTCAAACGTATTATGAATATTGTCAAAGAACTCGTGAATATCTTCGAAAGTTTCTGAATGTCTTCGCACCTCTCGTGAATGTCTTTGAAAGTCTCTTAAGCGTCTTCGAACCCCACATGAATGTCTTCAAACATATTATGTACGCCGTCGAAAGTCTCTTAAACATCTTCGAACCCCTCGTGAACGTCTTTGAAAGTCTCTCAAGCGTCTTCGAATCCCTTATGAATGTAATCAAACGTATTATGAATGTCGTCGAAAGTCTCTTGAACGTATTCGAAAGTTTCTTGAACGTCTTCGCACCTCTCGTGAATGTCTTTGAAAATCTCTTAAGCATCTTCAAACCCCACATGAATGTCTTCAAACATATTATGTACGCCGTCGAAAGTCGCTTAAACATCTTCGAACCCCTCGTGAACGTCTTTGAAAGTCTCTCAAGCGTCTTCGAATCCCTCATGAATGTAATCAAACGTATTATGAATGTCGTCGAAAGTCTCTTGAACGTATTCGAAAGTTTCTTGAACGTCTTCAAACCCCTCGTGAATGTCTATGAAAGTCTCTAAAACGTCGTCGAACCCCCTCATCGATGTCTCAAACGTATTATGAATATCGTTAAAGATCTCTTGAAGGTCTTCGCACCTCCCATGAATGTCTTCAAACTTCTTATGAACGTTTTCGAAAGTTTTTTGAATATCTCACGAACGTCTGCAAACGTTTCATGATCGTCGTAGAAAGTCTCTTGAAACTTTTTGAAGGCCTCATGCACGTCTTCAAACGTCTTATGAATGTCGTCGAAAGTCTCTTGAATGTCTTCAAACGTATTATGGATGTCTTTGGACAAACCCCTCGTGAATGTCTTTGAAAGCCTCTCTCAAGCGTCTTCGAACCCCTCATGAATGTCTCCAAACGTATTATGAATGTCGTCGAAAGTCTCTTGAACGTATTTGAAAGTTTCTTGAACGTCTTCAAACCCCTTGTAAATGTCTTTTAAAGTCTCTTAAACGGCTTCGAACCCCTCTTCAATGTCTTCAAACGCATTATAAATATCGTCACAGATCTCTTGAACGTCTTCGAAAGTCTCCGAAGGTCTTCGCACCTCTCATGAATGTCTTCGAACATCTTATGAACGTTTTCGAAAGTCTCTTGAATGTCTCCCGAACATCTTCAAACGTCTCATGAACGTCGTAGAAAGGCTCTTGAAACTTTTTGAACCCCTCATGCGTGTCTTCAAACGCCTTATGAATGTTTTCGAACGTCTCTTAAATGGCTTCGAACGTCGTATGAATGTCTTCGGAAGTCTCTGGAACGTTTCACGAACGACTATCGAAAATCTTCGAATGCCTCGCAAACGTCCAACAAACGGCTCACGAACATCTAACGAACGTATACTGATGAATGTCTTCGATTATCATTGGGTGATTATATTAATTTATTTTCAATCAAATTCCATAGAACAAAAATGAGTTTCACATTCGAAAGTAATATTGTATTCAGTTGCAAAATCCGATAGCTGGTGATGCTGACATAACTAAGTACGGGGTGAGGAGAATAAAAAGTACATAAGGTTACATTTATTTTATTTGCATGAATCTTGATGATTCAGCCACCAATTACATATTTCTGATGCGATCAATCATTAACCGTGAGAGGGTCGTTACATTAAGACTCAGCGATGGTTAGTAAAGAACGATCAGTATTGCAGTCATAATGGTATTTACAAAATCGAGAGTACCTATTGAACAAAATGTCGAAACTTTTTTGAAGTCCATATTCGATTCATCTTGAGAAAAGAATCTTGAATTAAGATAAAGTTTAGCACTTGTGAGTTTGGAGTCGGTGAATAATATAATGTCCTTTGCCATACATTATCTTTTTTACCAGTCTGCACCGCACCAATTACATATTTTGGTTTCTCTAGTTGGGAGGCAGCTTTTACGGTCCATGAATGTTTCTTGTGCTTTGAAGCGATGGACAGTCGTATAGATCCCAAGAGCGAAAACTCACATTCAAGTATCGCCCACTTTCCAATGGTCGATTTAATGATAATTTATTGATCTCATCTAATATTATGTGGGGCATCCGCCATTCTATCTTGAGTAATTCAACTTCTCCCTCTAGTAGTTGATGATGACTGAATGCACAATTATTGCCATAGCGTGAAGGTATTAGAATTAACTCATGACGAGCATTAATTTTCGTAGAAAATGTATTTTATGTACAGCACTAGTTTTTCCAGTTTTGTCACGAACTATGATATGAAATCGGCGCTGTGATGTGATCGATACTATGATAGCGATTCATCATATGAAAATCATATGTGGTAATCAATAGTAAATACTTCATTATATTGATACATATCCTCTGCTACGTTCTTCGCATCAGTCTTTACACACTCTCATCTTCTCTCTATAATTAGTTTTAAAAAACACTCCAAGTAGGCATTTACAGTGAATGGATGTGTTGCTTTCCGATTGGAGTTGATGAGTCGAAGCCACTTATTAGTATCATTTGATAGTCGGATGGCGCAGTGCTTTATTGCTCCATAATCGATCTCACGTGATTGCAGTTTATCCGTTGATCTAAAGTAATGCCGACACCGGCGAAATAATAGATTGTTGTTTAATTCGTCTAGCACATATGACGATATAGTAATTGTGTTAACTTCATACACCGATGGCATACATATATTTTTTAATGGTTGTCTCTGTGCTGCGCTCACGAGGCTTGACAGGTTCTTCATCTATGTGATATGTCATACATTGTTATCTTCGGTATCTTGTATGTATAGCAAATTGATATGCTTTTCTTCTTTTTATGTTGAGCCACGCGTATCGGAGCAATGTATTCGTCGGTGGTACACACATTAATGGATCAATTGTTTTGAAGGACAATTTTTTTTTAAATTTGATCTATAGTTATTGGGAATCCAATATTCGATAGATTCAATACCGTTGCATAATGCATGTAAGAAGATCCATGGTCACTGTTTCGTTCAGCTGGGTATAAAGCTGTGACTGTCACCCATGCGAAACGTGCATTATCTCTTGATTGCACATTAATCGCAGCCCTCATAATCATTATTTCCCGTGGCAATGAGATATAACATTTAACGCGTATTGATTTATACTTATTTACATTTATTGTCAGATTACGTATCTTTTGTAAAGCTCAACCACTTCCACGTTGTTGAAATTCATCGAGCAGAAGTTAAAGTATAGACCATCACGCGTTCAAGTCGAGTTCTCGCCACATTTACCCATCACCGCTGTGTCCTGCACCCATGCATATAAAATGCCTGTACATGGAATACTTCAATCCTTCCAGATTCGGTATTTGGCCTATCAATGACTATTGATGTTTAGTTGATAATCGTTGGCGCTTAATTCGGCTTTGCGTTTTCAGTACTTCGATGAACTCGACGGTCTGTATCTCCCACACTGCAAAGTCGTCGATCGAACTTAAGAGCGTGGCTTGGTTGTGCAAGATTTCTTCTGATGGTTCATTGTTGTTCTCCATATTAACGAGTTGAAAAGTCTTGCCAGAGATTGATATGTGAACTCACTGCTTCATTGAAAGTGTGGCCACTTTTGAGCGCTGCCGACGATTAAAAATGGTCTCCCATCAGAAAATATTTTTGTCGTTTCCTTCTACCTCGGAGAATGTAATAGAATCACCTCCACCAGAGTTTTTTAATATCACGCTGATATCTTTTAACGTGGAAAGCATGAAAAATAAATACACACGCAGAACGAGCCGATCGGGGTTCAACGGGAGCAAAAAAGAAAAGTATTTTTGTGAGTATTCCAGACCGCGAGTGCATCTATGCTCAAATGGTGCATGCAGTGGGATCAGCGGTCGAAGCCTAAAAAAAAATTCTCCGGCCATAGATCCACAAAGTTGATCGTTTTGTAATAAATACCTCGTTTTCGTATGTCTTTTGGATAGCCAAGACATTACTTGAACGGAATGTTATTTTTTCACAATGTTCCCTATGCTCGGAGGCTGGCTTCGAACGTCGACGAACAAAAAAATATTGTCTTTAGAATATGGCTAATTTGGTAAGAACTGTATAGCCTCAAGTGTCACTTGAATAGGTTTGATGTTGCTCTGCGAAGAGCGCTATGATTCGTGACAGGCTGGACTTCATACATACTGGAACACGTGGCAATATATATTAAAAACTCTAAGATGCTCTTTATAATACGCCAGTTCAGTCTCCATGACCTAGACGCTGTTCTGTAGAGATCGCGAAAGTCAATGATTGGCGAGCCTGGCCAGCTTTCACCTCTATGCGTGCACACTTTTCTGGACAGCAGATGCCTACCCCCACAGAGATAGTTAAGGGGGGATTGTCTTTTTTTTCACATAATTTACCGCTTTTTGGGAATTTTTTTGTGAAGAAAGTATACAACGGAAAACTTGTCAAACTTGGCATATAGTTTTATTGATCTGTTTACTACATACAAAAAAATTTTTAAACAATTTCATCAAAAAATCCGCCTCCTACCCCCCTCGACGCGCGATGGTCCTTTTTTGATGGTGTGCACGATTTCTCAAAAACTATTCAACCGATTGCTTTTAAACTTGGACAGAATGCTCAGCTAACATCCTTTTATCGTTTGATGAAGGAAAAATGCAATACGTTTAATAGTTTTTTATTTATAACAAAAAATCGATCAATTTTTTTCGAAAAATCGATACTTCAAGTTCAAAACGTCACCAAATCGTCAATTTTTTTTCCCTTCATCGAACGATAGCTATATGTGTCTAAAGTAAAATGCTTTTTGGGTTTTTGTTGCAGGATGAAGGTGAAGGCTGTAATCGTGCACACCATCAAAAAAGGACCATCGCGCGTCGAGGGGGGTGGGAGGCGGATTTTTTGATGAAATTGTTTAAAAAAATTTTTGTATATAGTAAACAGATCAATAAAACTATATGCCAAGTTTCACAAGTTTTCCGTTGTATACTTTCTTCACAAAAAAATTCCCAAAAAGCGGTAAATTTTGCGAAAAAAAAAGACAATCCCCCCTTAAAGAAAAAAAAAACTTTTCGTTTATCCCCTCGCCAGGATGCACTATCGTGCAAGGTTTTTTCCTACAATAAGCCCCCACCCTACTATAAGCCTATGAGGATCCAAAAATCGAAATGCGAAGAAGGATCGGAACAGCAGTTTTCGCCATTCCAGTCTTCAACCTCCGATGTGTCCTTGTAAAAGGGTCGGAAAACGGAAAATCAGTTAAGAAAAATGTCGAACCAAATTGAAGTGATCGATCTCGTCGATGATGAGATGGACGTTGTCGTGAATATCGCCCATGACGACGAAGTGGAAGTTGGGGTAGACAAAGACGTTATTGATATCGCCGATGATGACGATGATGAGTGCGCGGACATTGAAGTGCTTGCACATGATGACATGGAACTGGCCGAGATGGACAGTGATACGGAATCATTTGATAGTGGATTGGGTGATGCCTCAGATAAGGGACTCCATTATGTGTGTGAAATCATAGTGGACCAGCAGCAAATAAATCGTTTGAACCGGGGCGTCATGGGCTGTGTGAACTACGAATATCTCACCGAAAATGATCGGACGAAATTTTGCGTGCCGTGATACTTTGATATGCGGGGCACGGTTGATCGACTAATTGAAAGGTGTGGCCACTTCAGCAAACGGTTTAACAATATCCAGGGGATATTTTGTAACAACTGCAGCGGGCCGACTCACCAAGTTTCAATGCGCAACACGTGCCCCACCTGCCTGAACTTATACTTGGTCGATGGTTCGTATTATCTTTAGTATGATTCAAAATACGATTATGTTTTATATGTTAATAAGATTCATGATTTGTTTTTTTCCAGGATAACATATCCGCTGCGGATATTTAAAATAAAATAATTTGAAACAATGAAAACCAGGCAAACACACACACACACACACACACACACACCAAAGATTTGATGTATAATATCTATTATGCAAGGCCATTGTTCAATTTAATTATTAATAAACTATTGTTTTATTGTCATTTTATTCGAAGCATTCTTTTTACCTCCCCCCCCCCCCCCCTTCGTTCCACACACACACACGAAAAATACTCATCGCCGCCGGCTTCTCCCTCCCGCCAGTCGCTTCACGGATCACATGGCCCCGTCCACAGAGGCCCCTCTGTGACGTCACACGCGCCCGGCGACCCCGCCCCCCTCCCTCCGCCGTACCCCCGCACTTGGCTTCCCCGCGCTGGAGCCCCCCGCCATGCATACCACGGCTTCCCCGCGCTCGACTCCCCCGCTCCGCTCCCCCCTGTGATCCCAGAGTTAGAATCGGCCTAGCTCTACTACTAACGATCGAACGAACCAACGAGCACAAGGTTCTTTTACATATCCAACAGCAGGGATTACGCGAAGGATTTTTTTTCGATGCATGGTTTTTCAACGAAAATGTGTATCTCTGACAATCGATACCACTACTTAGGACTGCGGTGTTCGTTTGTCCATTCGTTCGTTCGATGGACCGGTCGATGCGCTTGTTCGTTCGGTATTCCGATTGTGCGATCCTTCGAACGTTCGATCGCTTGTTCCTTCATTCACTCGCTGCGTTCACTCGATCGATCGTTGCATGCATTCGATCTTTCGTTCGTTTAACGGACGAACGAGCGAACGACCGGACGATCCGTTCTTTCACTCGTTCGTTGCGTTGATATTGGGCAAAAAAACGCTTGATTTTCGTTCACAAAAAACTATGAATCGAAAAGAAAATTCCTCGGCCAATCACTGCTTTTTAATATCTAAAAGCAGTTTACTTTCTACGTTCGTTTGATCGCTCGTCCGTTCTCTTGATCGTTCGTTGATTTCGTTCGATCGCATCATTGCGTTCGTTCGGTCCTCTATTCATTGCGTTCACTCAATCGCGGTCCGAATTGGGAGCATCGATTGTCGGTGAAAAAAGGCTCGATTTTCGTCTACAAAAAGCGTTGCACGAAAAAAAACCTCTCGGCCAAAAACACTGATGTTTGACATTTGAAAGAAGCTTACCTTTTTCGTTCGTTCGATCACTCGTCCGTTCGATTGATCGTCGCTCAATCGCGGTCCGAAGTGGAAGTATCGACTTTCGGTGAAACAAACGTTCGATCTTCGTTCAAAAAAAATTTTGCATCGTAACAAAATCCTTCGGCCAATTACTGCTTTTCGATACCTAAAAGAAGCTTACTTTCTTTGTTCGTTCGATCGCTCATTGCGTTTGTGCGATCTTCCATTCGTTGCGTTCGCTCAATCGCGGTCCGAAGTGGTAGTGTTGATTGCCGGCGAAAAAAACGCTCAATTTTCCTTCACAAAAACTATGCATCAAATAAAAAAAAGAAATCTTTCATTCTATCGCTGCTGTATTGATATGTAAAAGAAGCTTGTGTTCATTTCTTCGTTCACTTGTTCGTTGCGCTCGGTCATTCATTCGACCGGTCGGTGCGTACGTTCTACTGTTGCGTTCGTTTGATCATTCGTAGCGTTCGTTCGATCGACTCGTTCATTGCCGTGTTCGTTCGATCGTTCGTTACGTTCTGGAGGGTGTATGAGCGAGGCGACATCGAGTTGTGATAACAGATGATTTTATATTTTCTCAATATTTCGTCAGTGCAATACACGCAAACTCTTGCTCGACTTGTCAGGCCGACATGTTGCATAGCCTCCGAACTGTTTGGAAAACTATCGAATTTCTATATGCCCAGTGCTGGTATGACGAATACTCAAGACTCCCGAACGCTGGGGGTGGTGGTGGTAGCTCTCTCCTCTCACCCTTCGAGACTATCGGCAACTCTATAGCGACCAGTCTGCCGCAAGCTTTTCAGTAAATTTCCAAAAGCATAAGGCCCTCGTGTTTTTATGGTTTTCAAGATATCACGCACAGTTTCCAAATAATTCGCCAGTTGTGCCTGGAATTATACATAGAGTGCTATTTTGAATACAGATAAATAAAATTAAAAAAAAAAACGTCATTCAAAGCAGGAATACATCGGGACATATTCACGTCATCCTCATTGAAAACTCCGAATTCAATTAAACACAGTAGTAGGTTGTTCATATGTATCTCAGTTGAAATATAATCACTAACAAGATCAATTCTTTGACGCTGATATTTTTTCACTGTTCGAGCACCGCGATAATTTATTCTCTGCGTAATGGTGAGGAAAGCAGTGACTACGACTGTATGATGAGTCGGTTCTTCAGTGAAGCGATTAACATTCGACTCGTCGAGCGCAAACCCATTTCTAGGGAGGGGGTAGATCTGAATAAATATGAAGTTTGTTCAGGTATCCTCGATGGGTGAGGGGGGAGAGCTACCACCGCCACCGGCGGTTGGTTAGGGCCCACTATGGCACCGCCCCCACTTCTTTCCCCACTACTCGGCCTATGGCGCTTGACGAGTCGAATGTTGTTAGTGATTATATTTCAACTGAGATACATATGAACAACCTACTACTGTGTTTAATTGAATTCGGAGTGTTCAATGAGGATGACGTGAATATGTCCCGATGTATTCCTGCTTTGAATGACGTTTTTCTTTTAATTTTATTTATCTGTATTCAAAATAGCACTCTATGTATAATTCAAGGCACAACTGGCGAATTATTTGGAAACTGTGCGTGATATCTTGAAAACCATAAAAACACGAGGGCCTTATGCTTTTGGAAATTTACTGAAAAGCTTGCGGCAGACTGGTCACTATAGAGTTGCCGATATTCTCGAAGGGTGAGAGGAAAGAGCTACCACCATCACCACCCCCCAGCGTTCGGGAGTCTTGAGTATTCGTCATACCAGCACTGGGCATATAGAAATTCGATAGTTTTCCAAACTGTTCGGAGGCTATGGAACATGTTTGCCTGACAAGTCGAGCAAGAGTTTGCGTGTATTGCACTGATGAAATATTGAGAAAATATAAAATCATCTGTTATCACAACTCGATGTCGCCTCGCTCGTACACCCCTCCAGAACGTAACGAACGATCGAACGAACACGGCGGGCCAATAAGGGAATGGACGAATTTTTTTACATATACAAAATCAGTGTTTAAACGAGCGAACGCAA
>OY723388.1:6754809-6759809 GCA_963210295.1 Ophion ellenae
TTTTGGAGCTTCGTATTTTCTGATCTCAACGCTAATATCAGAATGTCCGGCACTCCATCTCCCGGTGGCTCCCGTCCTGGGTCGCCGGCTGGCTCCGAGGGCTCTGCCTCCTCTCGTAGCTCTTCACGAAAGAGGGATAGAGACGGTGACGACGTCAAGGTCAAGCCACCTACCAAAAAAGCCATGCAGCCGCCGAAAACACGACAAACCCACACCTTGGACAATGTCATGGATGGTCTGGCGGCCATAAATCTGACTCTGGCCAGCTACAAGTCAATCCTCGACGATATCCCTGGCATTCGCTCCGCCATCACCGACGTCAACGCCGAACTTGTCGCGCAGAGGGCCACCACCGATAGGCTTACCAACGTGACGGACTCGTTGACTGCGCTGACTGAAAGCCTCGTCCAAGAGAATCGGGACCTCAAGGACGCTCTACACAAGCTGGAAAACCGCGTCGACACGCTTGCTCCATCCGCGGCGTCCTCCTCTATTGGCCCTTCTGTCGCCCAAGAGATTTCCAGACTTGCAGCAGCTACTAACGCGACTTCTGCGCATGTGCAGCGGGCTCTCTCGAGCCAGGGAAATCTCAAGGAGTTGACCGTGTCTGGCTTTGATTTTGGCGCTGTCGAGGAGCCTGTTCTTTTGAAGCTGGCTTCGGCGATTGCTACTGCTCTAAAAGTGGACATTAACCCCGGCGATCTTGTTAGTGCTCGTCTACTCAGAAAAAAGCCTTCAGCTCCAAATACTTCGCCACGGGCAAGCGCTGGTGCCGAACCCTCCAGGACTACCTTCGCGGTGGTATGTGGAGGTTCTAGCGTCGCGCTTCGACTGCTTTTGGCCAAACGCAGCCACGGAGTTCTGAAGTACTCGACAAGCTTGACAAGGAGCAGCTCGGAGGAGTCGATCTTATTTTTCCCTCCTCGGACTTCGTCATTAACGTAAACGAGCTTCTGCCGTCGAAAACCTTGCAGGTCCTAACTGCTGCAAAAAAGGCACTTAAGCCAGCTGGTTTTAAGCACGTTTGGTGTAAGAACCAAACAGTCTTCGTCAAGAAAACCGACGATGGGATCAGGCACACCGTGAACGCCCTCGATGACATCCCTAAACTGCTGTCCTTGTATCCAAATAAAGAGGAATAGCTAGCTGTGCGTGCACACTCGGCTCCAGCCACCGATGTTACATCCTAGCGAATGTGCCTTCTCTCGGTTATCCCCAATATCCTCATTTGCCGCCATAAGCGTATTAAATTTATAAATCTAAGAATAAGACGCGTAACAACATTAAACGGAACTTGCGTACGTTCCGCGAGCATATTTTTCGTTTATTTTATTCAGTCAGTCCGCCTCGTGTTATAACCTCGCATTTCTTCAAGGCGTAAATATCGAAGTCCCAGAAAGAAATATGAGGCACCACTCGAATGATACGAGAAGACTTTGCCTCTAGCCTAAATAAGTCCCGGCCGATAATTATTTAGCATGGTGCCGACAGGAAGCGAGAACTCGCCGACGCTCGATCTCCTCGCGCACCCGATATAATCTTTACCATAATACAGATCATGCGCATGCTTAGGTCATATCCCATGCGTTTTTCGCCGAAACACGGGACAAAGGTCTCGTACCTTCCACGTGTGCAAACTCTGTATAAGGAATGATCGAGATCAATTCTTCGAATCATGAATTCGCGACCAATCACGCTAAACCTTATAGTTCCTTCTCCCACTATCGAACCCCTCCTAATTTTCATATCAAGAAAGACTTCCTTCCTGAAGTCAGTCTTCCAACAATTGCCATCGCGTTCAGATCAAGTCTTCCAACAACTACCATCGACTCAAGTTCTTCTATCAAGTCTAAATCTTAGTCTCCCGACAGTCTTCATCAAATCCAGATCTCAGTCTCGCGAAATCTTCAATCAAAATTAACTTCACTTCTTAATCTTGTTCTGACAGAATTCGAAGTGTAGAACCGGTATCGTAGAGTTTCAAATATTACACATCTTCGGGTTTTGACCGAAGCGTTGTATAAAAGTTTAGTCGACTCTCGCGGCCTCGAGTCCATAAAATAGTTCAAGTGCTATTTACTACGCGTATATACATAAACACTCTCAGCGCCCCAAGAGTCTGGTGCTGGTGATCGCTTTCCCAACGCCAAGCGTGGCGTCCGTCAACGAAGCCCTTATCTGCGAGCGACAACCGATATCTTTGCGAGCGAGCGTACCTACACACCGATACACTCACAAACACAGCGACCAATGTAAGCAACAAATTTTATTTTATGTTAATCCGATTGTTCCCCCGACTTCATAGTTATTTTCATTGTCATTTTTCTGTATAAGCAATTTTAATTATCCGATCACTTATTTGTAATAAACCTATAGTTAAGTTTGTACAAATTTGTCGGATTATTTCTCAATACCAAATCACTGCATGATTTCCTAATTTCAACTCATTCCAAGCACTACCCCTTTTTACCCTCATCCCGTGCTATTGCGCTTGTCGTAGGCAAAAAAGGAGGGAATCAAAAAAATATATGCCCACGTCCCTTCCCGACGTGACACCGACTTTCGTTTTTGCTGTGTCAATGCCAATTCTCTGCGCTCCCATCTAGACCCCATCAAAGCTTACCTCGATGAATCGCCTGTACTTCATGCCATTGCGGTTACTGAAACTTGGCTAGCTCCTCCGATTCCTGACTCTCTTGTCGCTTTATCGGGATATTATATAATCAGGAACGATCGCAATGTGCATGGAGGAGGGGTCGCCTTGTACGTCCATGAATCTCTCTCTGCCAAAGTCACCGCCAGGTCATCGCGCACTGACACCGGGACAATCGAGTTCATCATATGTCAGCTTTGCAGTCTGGGCTCGCCTTCGATCTTCGTGGCTGTGGTGTATCGCCCTCCTCATGTCCCTTTCACTACACCGAATGACTTTGGCTTAGAGCTTGAAGCCGCGATGGAGAGCTGCGCGCACAAGGTCATTATGGGCGACTTCAACGCAGATCAGCTTGGTGATAGCTTTGATGCTCGATACATCAGAGGACTACTCAGCGACTTATCACTCAGGCTCGTCGATCATGGCGCTACACACTCCACCAGCACCTCCGCGACGTGGCTTGATCTATGGTGGACGAGTCTGATGAGGTTGTCGCCTGGGGCAAGTCTGATACTCCACTCGGTGCAGGACATCATCTCATCCACGCAGCAATAAAGGTCCATCGGATTAAGCCGACCACAAAAATCATCTGCACCCGTAAGCTGGGCAGACTGCTTGACCCCAACGTTAGGGGAGTCTTCGAGGCTGTCGACTGGGATGCACTTTCGACTCAGGAGACTACTGTGGATGCACTTCTCGACGACTTCTATGCGAGGTTCTTTGCCACCCTGGACGCGGTCGCTCCGGTCTCTCGGACAAGGGTCAACTCGGAGTTGCACGCTCCGTGGGTGACTCCCGAGCTTAAGGCCTCTATGGGGCTTGTTCGCTCTCACTACCGTCGCTTCCGCCGAAATGGGTCCAGCTCTAACCTTGCCGCTTACCGCCTTGCTCGGGACTCCCTCCGTCCGCAGATAGCAGCAGCCAGAGTGAAATACTACAAATCTCGCCTTGCAGGACTAACACCAGAGGCCGCGTGGCGCGAGCTACGTATCCTTGGCCTGACCAAGGACCGCGTGGTAGCGCGGCTCGCGGTCCCGCCTGAAGAACTGAACGCAGCCTTCGCCAGTGCCTCAACGACTACACGTAACGCCCACAACAACGACCTTACTACTGCTGCTGAGCCGTTGCCGTTTCCGGATCGTCCTTTGCTTGAATTCAGTAGAGTCTCTCCGACTGAGGTCGAGAGAGCTTTGCTGGCCTCTCGCTCGAATGCTCAGGGTGCTGATGGGCTCACCCGACGGATGATCATCCCTATTCTCGACATAGTGCTTTGTCCCTTGGTAAAGCTGTTCAACAAGTCAATATCGGACCGCTGTTTCCCACTAGCCTGGAAGAGAGCCGTTATCCTACCGCTACCGAAGGTACCTTCACCGACCAATGTTGGGGACTATAGACCCATCTCATTATTGGCGACTCTCAGTAAGACCCTGGAGCACTTGGTCCATAAGATGATCTCCCAATACATCACGCGGTACAATATCCTGGATCCTTTCCAGTGCGGTTTCCGGGGCGGGTACATCACGGAGACTGTCCTACTCAAGCTATTCAATGACGTCAGGATGGGCATGGACTCTAGGAGGGTGACGGTTCTCATCCTCTTCGATTTTTCTAAGGCTTTCGACACAGTCCCTCACGATCTACTGCTCTGTAAGCTGCGGAACGTCGGTTTCTCCAGCGGAGTGATCGACTGGCTTAACTCCTACCTCTCTGGCAGACTACAGGCCGTCAAAACCGAGGACGGGTCCGTGACTGATTGGCTGGGCACAAACACAGGTGTTCCGCAAGGCTCAGTCCTCGGACCTCTTCTCTTCTCGCTTTTCGTCAACGACATCGGCTCTGTTATCCATTCTGCGAAACGCCTGCTGTATGCCGATGACCTGCAAATTTACTCCAGCTGCTCGCCGGTCGACCTTGCGGATTGCATCCGGCAGCTTAATGAGCACATAGCCAGAATAAGCGATTGGGCGCTGAGGAACCACGTAAAACTGAATCTCCTTAAAACTAAGGCCATTATCCTCGGCAACAATCGACTTATTAACCAGATCGACACCTCTGAGCTTCCACTCCTGGGTGATGGGCGGATCAACGTTCTCTACGTCACTTCAGCAAAGAACCTTGGTGTCATTATCGACTCCAAGCTATCATTCAAACACCGCATTGCTGGAGTTATCTCTAAGGCCAACGGCGTATTATTCAAGCTGTGGCAGCTTCGCGAATACACCGACGAGAGCCTCCGTTTAACACTGGTCTCTACTCTGATGCTTCCTCACATTAACTACTGCTCCTCTGCTCTTCTCGGAGCTGGGGCCGTCAATGACCTAAAACTCCAACGCTTGATGAATAAGGG
>OY723388.1:6764809-6984809 GCA_963210295.1 Ophion ellenae
TAATCGTCGATCAAAACAAAAAAGTCCATTTTAACTTTGACAATCAATTACTCGAGAACTACTGATCGTACAGAAAATAAAAGTAGGGTCTTGTTAACTACAAAACATTCTCTATGACATGCAATTAAGGGCTGTTGATAAAACATTTCTTTTCGAAGTGATGATGTTGACTGAAAAAAAATTGAAAATTTGCCAATTTAAGGATATTTGGAAAATTTGGTATAACTTTGGATATAATGCATGAACGGATATCGTCGGTAATATTTTAACCTCGAAGTGTCCCCAAAAAACCCTCAAAGCTGCAAAGCGCTGCGATTTTTCTTTCTTAGTGCCCCGAAGGTTTAAAGGGGGTAGCCGGTTAAGGGGGGTCTGACGGCCCCCACCGAGTTTGATCGAATCGACCCAAAAACCTGAAAGAGGGCTGAAAAACAAAATTTTAGAGATATTTTTTAACCCCCTAAACCCTTATGAAAACACCATAATCGCAAAAAATGCGTTTTTTTATGTTTAATTTTTTTTCGAGCTTTCAAATGCATTTTAAAGCGGTTTTAACACAACCAAAATTTTGTTTCAGATGTGTAGACATGCCCTGAATTTTTCCAGATTTTTTCGTAAAGTTAAATCATGTGCAACATAATTTTAATGGCATAAAAACCGTAAAAAATCGTCATTTTTTGTATTTAATGCTATGGTTTTTATTGACGTATTAATGGTAAAAAATCGTGCACCATAGCATAGAAAGCTACTATCTTCCTCTACAAAATGACGCTAATTGGGCTCAATTCGGTCGTCTCTAGCGTCCGAAAATCAAACTTGAATAAATTCCGTTTTTATAATTTGAGCATTTTCAGTTACGAAAATGACACAAAATCATATTTTTCAATTATTTTACTTAATAAAAGTACATTTTGGGGTTTCTGAGGTCGCCGATTACAAATTTGATGTCAAAAATTAGTTTTGTCACATGACAGCTGTCAAAACGAAGAAAAAATATTTTAATTTTTGAAATTTTTTAAAAAAGCTATGGGAACGATATTAATAAGGATTTTTTAGGTCGCTGATTATAAATTCATTCTTATACACGAATTTTTAATCGTAACAGCTGTCAATAGTTATATTAACAAACAAAAAATTACGTATTATTCAGAAAAAAAATTTGGAATTCCCCGACTAAACTGTCACCTGGCGGAGAAAATCCCAACTTGTACCTTATTAAGCCACGTACCCGAGTGCCTAAGGCCACCGTACCCACGTGGGCCTTAGGCTCGTATGCCCCTCCGCACGGTACTGCGCATGCCCACTACGCACTGACGCATCGAGAACCCCGCTCCACGCGGTCTCTCTTTCTCTCTGTGTTCAGCCGCCGTCCAGTACACACGTCATGCGACGCGCTCTGCTCCGTTAAACAAATCTATTTGTTTTGTTAACAGCGTTTTTTTAATTTATCGTTTAACCTGCCTATCTCAACACGAAGTGATTGAAGCAGTATTCTAAGGTGAGTTTGAATATCAATTTAAATATCAATCAACATAAAAATTGATTTATAATCATAACCTCAATCTACAATCGTTTGCCTCATAGTCGACTTGAAATCGTACAGAAGGTGGCCGTCAACTTCAAGTTGTTGTTTAGTTCACTCACATGAAAAGAATTAAAAAAAAGCAAAAAAAAAACAAAACTAAGACGAAACGATATTTCAATAAAAAAATGATTTGGAATACAATAATTTATTTCTGTTTTGTTTACCGATGTTTTCAACATTTTTTTTGTTTTGATTTACAATTTTTAATGTACTTTCGATTTTCGTTACTTTTGTTCTATTTGTTTTTTTAATTATGGTTTTTTTTATTCCGGGTTTCAGTTACTTTTTTCATTTTTTTCAAAAAAAAAAAAATAATTTGTTAATCATAATAAAAAAAATAACAATGTTCTTTTTTTTTCTTTAGGAAAAACTGTGCGATGCCACCGAAAAAACGAAAATGTACGGCTGGTGAAAGGTGCATAAGATGCAACAGATTGTTGCGTTATGATACCGGAAAACAGAAGTCCATTTCTTCAGATGATGACGTACACTTATATACTAAACTACTAGGTAAACGAGTAGAGAAAGGTGACGTTTTATGTCATCTGTGTCGTTCCGCAATCGCTAAATCCCGAACGGTTTCACCATCGACGAGCAGTGATTCTGATCCTGAAGAAAATCTTCAGTTGGATTTTAATCCCGAAGAAAATCCTCTGCCAAACGTCAATCCCGAGGAAAATCCTCTGCCAGATGTTGATCGCGAACAAAATTCTGTCGATCCTGTAGAGAGACATTCATCAACACTCTCCAATTTGACAGTATCAGATGACACAGAACAATCTTCGGAACAGTCTTCGCAACAATTGTCACGGTCGCAGTCTGGATCTTCCACAGGACAGTCATCACAATCTTCTAAGGACCCTCCTTACGTTCTTCGTCCAAGAGAACCGGACTATGAAATGATCGAGATGCCTTTCAACAGAGTTACCGCGACTCACAAATGTTGTTGCGTATGTCTTACTCCAATTATGACATCTCCGGTTGTTCCGTTTAAAGCGAGGTTACAGGTATTTATAAGTTCACGAATTTTCATTCCAAAAGGCAATCGCTGTTGTCCTGTACATCTTATCAGTGAACGTATGTACGTTGACGAAATTTCAAACTTGAAAATATTTTCGAATACTTGTACTATCAGTTCTCAAGAGTTGGCATTATTTTTGGATGCACTGTCCAAAAAATGCGACAACAGTATTTTAGACAGAGTAGATGATTACAATTTATCGGCAGAGCGCATAAAATCGCTAACTGGATACACAGTTGCAGAAATCAAGACTCTAAAAAACATGTTGGTCACTTTGCGAAATTCTCAAAATCGCAGTATTAATCAAGCTCTTTTAATATTCCTTTTTAAATTAAGAACTGGAAATTCCAACACAATCACTGCGTCAATTTTCGATATCAAATCTGAACAACTAGTATCTGCTTATTGCAAATCGGTTTTGGATTCATTCGCGAAAGACGTCTTTCCACTTCGTTTCGGAGCTCGGGCATGTTCTCGCGAAGATTTAATTGCTAATCACACGTCGCCTTACGTAAAAAAATTACACGGATTTGAAGATCGCCTGCTCTTGATTGCTGATGGTTCATACCTTCGACACCAAAAAAGTAGTAATAATTGTTACCAAAAAAAATCTTTCTCTGGTCAGAAAAAGTGTCCACTCTGTAAACCCTTCACAGTTTGTGCCACAGATGGATATGTAATAGATGTTTACGGACCGTACGAAGCAATTGTGAATGATGCGAAAATCTTACAACATGTACTAAGTGATCCGAACGGCTTGAGATCAATCCTCAAAAAAGGGGATGTTTTTATACTTGACAGGGGGTTCAGAGACGTCAAAGATTGGTTAGAATCTCAAGGGTTCGTTGTGTTGATGCCAGCGTTGAAAGGCAAAAGAAAGCAACTTCCAACAAATGAAGCAAACGAAAGTCGATTTGTTACGAAATTGAGGTGGGTGGTAGAGGCTGTCCACGGTATAATCGGTAGTAAATTCAAACTCTTGCATAATCAGTTTAACAACAACATGTTGGATTCAGCGATGCTTTATTGCAAAGTAGCGAATTTTTTGGTTAATGAGTTTGGAAAAAGACTGAATTGCGATACCGATTTACAAGATCAAATTGCCGAGCAAATGTTGAAAAGAAAAGACGTTGACAATTCTTTAGCGAAAGTTGTGGAAGAACAAAACTGGAATAGGAAGAAAAGGATCTTCAAACCGTTAACATCAAATGACGTATTAGACTTTCCGGAAATGACAGAGCAAGATTTGAAGATCCTTTTCACTGGCTCGTACCAGTTATCGCAAACTGTTTCATACTTAGCTGAAATGTATACCGAAGAAGGACTTTTGAATATGCAATACTTGTTGGAGGACGATACCATTTTGAAATGTGAAGTTAAATCAAGACATATAAACAAGAAAGTATACAGATGTTACGTTCAGTACGACCCTAACAGTATTGGATATAACGGTATAAAAAACTACGTATGTGATTGTGCAAATGGGCTAAGAACTGTTGGTTGCTGTGCCCACGTTGCAACAATCATTTACTTTTTAAGTCATGCACGGTATTTGTCCAAAATCATCCGCCCAGCTCAAATTCTAACGAATCTATTTCACGTTGATAATGTCGAACCTGTTATTGAAGAACACAGTGACGAAGATTAACAACATAACAATCATGTTGCAATGTATGTATTACTTGTGTCTGTTTAATGTATATATTAGATGAATGTATGTAATATTATTATAAATAAATAGATTTTTTAAAATACAATGACTTTTAATTATTGAAAAAACCGAAATAGCAAATACCATTTTCATTTGATGACATGTGTAATTTTTTTTTTTTGTTGGCTGTTTGACATCAAATTTGTAATCGGCGACCTCAGAAACCCCAAAATGTACTTTTATTAAGTAAAATAATTGAAAAATATGATTTTGTGTCATTTTCGTAACTGAAAATGCTCAAATTATAAAAACGGAATTTATTCAAGTTTGATTTTCGGACGCTAGAGACGACCGAATTGAGCCCAATTAGCGTCATTTTGTAGAGGAAGATAGTAGCTTTCTATGCTATGGTGCACGATTTTTTACCATTAATACGTCAATAAAAACCATAGCATTAAATACAAAAAATGACGATTTTTTACGGTTTTTATGCCATTAAAATTATGTTGCACATGATTTAACTTTACGAAAAAATCTGGAAAAATTCAGGGCATGTCTACACATCTGAAACAAAATTTTGGTTGTGTTAAAACCGCTTTAAAATGCATTTGAAAGCTCGAAAAAAAATTAAACATAAAAAAAACGCATTTTTTGCGATTATGGTGTTTTCATAAGGGTTTAGGGGGTTAAAAAATATCTCTAAAATTTTGTTTTTCAGCCCTCTTTCAGGTTTTTGGGTCGATTCGATCAAACTCGGTGGGGGCCGTCAGACCCCCCTTAACCGGCTACCCCCTTTATCGTTTCTGTCAAAAATCACCGTAACAAGCAATTTTTCGATTCTTATTTATTGTTTCATCTTCAAAATGTTTTTTTTTTAGGAATAATGCGTAATTTATTTATTCAAAGACATCAATTACCAAGAAAATTTTTTTTTATTTAAAAAAAAAATCAAATTACAAAAAATCAAATTTTCAGGGTAGTTTTGAAAAAAACTGTTTTTTGTGTTTGTTAAGAAAGTGTTCTTCAACGATTGAAGCTGCAAAAAAATTGAAAGTTCGAGATTTGTGTGAAGAGAATCAGTCGACAGTAGGGGGGTATATAAACAACAAAGGTGGTTAGACTGGTAAAAAAAAATCGACCCAATTTTTTTTGACATGAGGTCATCGTTAACACGTGAAAAAAAAAATTTGAATAACATTTTTTTAACACTTTTTTTTCGAATGTAATTTTTTTTTTAATTCCAAATTTTTTTTGTTCACCTGTTAATGATAATCTCCTCTCGTCAAAAAAATGTTGGTCGATGTTTTTTACCAGTCTAACCACCTTTGTTGTATACCCCCCTACTGTCGACTGATTCTCTGCACACAAATCTTGAACTTTTAATTTTGTTGCAGCTTCAATCGTTGAAATACTCTTTCTTAACAAACACAAAAAACGGTTTTTTTCAAAACTACCCTTAAAATTTGATTTTTTTTTATTTGAATTTTTTTTCGATTTTTTTTTCTTGGTAATTGTTGTCTTTGAATAAATAAATTACGCATTATTGCTAAAAAAAACATATTGAAGATGTAAAATCGAATAAAAATTACTTGTTACGGTGATTTTTGACAGAAACGATCAATTTCAACCTTCGGGGCACTAAGAAAAAAAATCGCAGCGCTTTGCAGTTTTGAGGGTTTTTTGGGGACACTTCGCGGTTAAAACATTACCGACGACATCCTTCGTTCATGCATTATATCCAAAGTTATACCAAATTTTCCAAATATCCTTAAATTGGCAAATTTTCAACTTTTTTCAGTCAACATCATCACTCCGACAAAAAATGTTCCATCAACAATCCCTAATTGCATGTCATAGAGGATATTTCGCAGTTTCCAAAACCCTACTTTTATTTTCTGTACGATCATTAGTTCTCGAGTAATTGATTGTCGAAGTTAAAATGGACTTTTTAGCTTTGATCGACGATTACTCCGCGCCAAATCATCGTACGGAGGACGTTAAAATGTCAAATTGAAGCTGATTCAATTGTCTTACAGACTTTTATAATCGTATTATAAAAAAAATTCTTTGAAGTCGACTGACCATTTAACGATCAAAAATTCGGAAAAAAAATTTTGTTTGTTTTTCGGATGATTACAAGAAAACCGCCCACGCTAACAAATTTTACAGTCCAGATCTGAAAACTAGATACATGAAGCTATAATTTTTTTTTTTCTGTACGACCATTTTTCTCCGAGTTATCCCTTGTTGAAAATCAACCAAAAATTTGGATTTTTTTAAATATCCCTCAATTTGTGTGAGTAGTGTATTTTATTTGTACATTTTATTATTTATATTTTACAGTTACAAAGAAGAAATTTTGGCGTCGCAACAAAAAGAAAGAGGCAAGAGGCACCCGAGGAAGCTCAAGGGTGCGAGAAGGGCAGGCCATTGAAAGAACAGCGGCGCGAGCGAGGGGAGCGGCCGCAGCAAGGACGCCGCGGGTATCGTTGTCGCGACCGAACCCGTAGTCGTTCGCCCCGCCGGACGCATGTTGAAGTTGTTCAAAACGAACGGGCGTTCCAAATTTTGGTGCAAAC
The DNA here is from genome assembly GCA_963210295.1 of Ophion ellenae. Taxonomy (NCBI): domain Eukaryota; kingdom Metazoa; phylum Arthropoda; class Insecta; order Hymenoptera; family Ichneumonidae; genus Ophion; species Ophion ellenae. The sequence goes on from OY723388.1 coordinate 6,771,643, forward strand.
AGTATTGGAAAATATGAGAAAAAAATTAATGTTTCCCCCAATACGTAAATCAGTTTTTACTTTTCCCCTTAGAAAATTAATTTCGGCATTTTTTGGCATTTTTTCAAAACACATTTCACATTAGATAAGTGTGTTTCGGCATTTTTTACAACACATTTCACATTGGGATGGGGGTCAAAACTTTGAAAGGCCAAATATAGAACGACAAAGATTTCGAAATGACAGAATTATAAACTCAATGTAACGAACTGTAAATTATTCAAAATGTTATCCTTCGACCGATGACGAAATTGAATAACTATTACACCAAAGGATTATTTATTCGAGAGTTCATTTATTCGAGAACGTGTATTCAGATTGTCTGCAGTTTGAGTCATATAAATACAGATTCAAACAATCTAGAACATCCATATCTCCGAAATAGAAAGAATTGAGTATTTAATATTGGTAATACCATCTATAGCAAAAAGACATATATATCGAGGATACAAACTTCGAAAGTGGAGATCTCAGATAGGCAAACGAGCGATGGTCCAAAATAGCGAACACCGAAATAGCGAACATCAAAGAAGTGGACGAGTTGCTTCATAATTTTCTGCCGGTTTTCGCTAACACGTACGAGATTCTTTTAAGGTGGCTGGCCACCTTGGCCGATCGAAAAATGGGTATATTAAAAAAAAAAATAAACTCGAAAGTATGGGCCGGAATATTTTTATTTTTTTTACATAACGTCAGAAAGGGCTTTCAAAATAACGTCAATAAATTTGCGTTCAAAATATTAAAAAAGGCGCCGTTATGCACATTGCCGAGGAGGCCCTCCGCACGATACGGGCGGTCGTTGTCCCAGCTGTTAACCGGTCATGTCACATCTGAAAAAAAAATCAGCTCATTCGTGAGTAGTGTCGCTACAATGTAACGTAGCGGTTTTTTTTCGACCATTAAAAAAATGATAGTGAGCCATAATTGTGGTAAAAAATACAAATGTTTTTCTTTGGCTCACCATAATTTGTTTAATGGTTGAAACCTAACCGCTACTCTACATTGTAGCGACACTACTCACGAATGAGCTGATTTTTTTTCGCAGACGTGACATGACCGGGCAACAGCTGGGACAACGACCGCGCGTATCGTGCGGAGAGCCTCCGCGACAATGTGCATAACGGCGCCATTTTTTAATATTTTGAACGCAAATTTATTAACGTTATTCTTAAAGCTCTTTCTGACTTTGTGTAAAAAAATAAAAATATTCCGGCCCATACTTTCGAGTTTATTATTTTTTTTAAATATATCCATTTTTCGATCGGCCAAGGTGGCCAGACGCCTTAAAGTCTTTAGGAGGGGACATACATTTACAACAATCAAAAAATCAATTTCTATTCTTTAAGGGATAACACCACTCTAGGAATTCGGAAAAATCGTTTTCTTTTGTCTTCAATAATACTTTGGGGTCATAAAAACAATATGCAATTGGTCCTGCAGCGAATTTTTTTTCAAGGTTGGATAAGTGTGTATACGTAAGGCAGATTTGCAGTCTGACAAGAGCCTCGCGGTTGATATATCAGCGTGCGGGCTCTGAGTGCAGACGACGCGGGTTCGATCCTCGGTAGCCAATATATTTTTTTAAATTAAACATATATGAGTTAAATATCATAAATAATGCCTGGATAAGCGAGAATAGCTAACGCGAGAGTAAGTTCGAAATTTTTTGAATATGAAATGAAGAAAAAAAATAGATTAAAAAAAGTCGATACACCAGGGATCGAACCCGGACCGCAAGCATCGTCAATCCGTCACGCTGCCAACTCAGCCACGACGCTCATTGAGGATAGATAAACATTTATGATACACGCTTATCCATAATGTTTACTGTTGAAAAAAAAACACCGTAACGACCGCGGCATAGGCTCAAGGTTTTTTTTTAACCTTCCACGGTTGTTTCGGCGTTTTATTTTTCAACGCGGTACGTCGTTAATTTTTTTTAACCCGCATTGTCGGCAAGTAGATGTACTAGAGCGGTTCTAACGCAGGGATCTCAGGGGGGAGCGAGGCGGCGGGGTCCAGCGCGGGGAGGCCAAGTGCCTGGCGGCGGGGAGGAGGGGTCCAGCGCGGGGACGTGACGTCATGCCAGGGGTCTCTGTGGAGGCGGTAGCCATGTGGTCCGAAGAGCGACTGTCGGGAGGGGAAAGCTGACATAAAAAAGATTAGCATCGATGCAGTGTTTTTCTTTCTACACTATTTAGTCCGTGTGAAAATAAAACTCACACACACACACGATGTGTGCATGCAATGGCCATATATGGGTAGGAAAATTCCGTTAATTTGAAGCGAGACATGAAGGGGACGGCTTTTCAAAGCCGTTTATTTATGCGATGCAGGTGTGATGCGCTTGGTTACGATTCCGAAATCTCTAAAAATGTTTGTATGCGTGTCCACTCCTGTCACGACTCTTGCGGACACCCGAGACAGGTCCTGACAAGTTGGGATTTCTCGGAAAAACTATAAACTTTAGAGATCTATCGTCAAAGGGTTTTCGGCCCCAGATGGGCCATCGGAGCACAGCTGCACTCGGGAAAAAAATGTTTCGATGTATCGAGGACTCGTTTTCATTACGAAATATAACGTCGAGATGTTCAGATGTGCGAGTATGTACGCAGTGCATCCGGCCAAGCACCCCCTGGACTTGACCAAAAACGAGCTCGAACAGGTTCCAAAGGTCTTGCTCCTAAAATATTGGGGTGAATATGTTGGCTTATTGTGGGATCGTTTGCCAGAACATTATCGGAACGATAGTGAAGTGCTATCATATCTTCCATGCATGCAGAATTATAATACACCACAGATGAAAGATCACATCGATGGCCCCCCACCTCAACGTCGGGAATGTGAAAAATAATGTGGAAATTCTTCACGTACGGGGTTCTTCAAACGTGTTTAAACCCGTTTTTTGGGAGTGTGAAAAAATGTCGGGGAAAATTCTCCACATACGAGTTTCTTCGAAAGTGTTTGAATCTGTTTTTCATGATTGGAAAAGTGGGGAGAAGTTTGAAAATTTGAGTGGGAGGGTTATGAGGGAGCTTTCAATTTCGTAGTCCAAGCTCAGACTGCAGTATTCACCCGCGACATCAACATCTCTCCAAAAAGAACTTTGAAAGTGCGGGGAAAATGGATCTCTCGAGTATCAACAAAGTCAGCGTGATGTCGGAATTCCGTCCAACGAAGAAGCTGTCAGAACTCCGCGTTCACTCGGATCATCGAATCTCCGACATGAGGGCCGTACAAACCAAGTTTGGGAAACGCTACCTCGCGGACATCGCGGATGAGTTCACTGTCTTCTTACCAGCGCGACTTGTGAAGGCCTTCGATGAAGATTTGGAAACGTTCGAGCGAATGCGGCAAGCGGCAAGTGATCATCGTCTCTGGATGACATACAAAGGGGGAAAATACAACAGCATAGACTTTTTCCAAGTCTGAGAACACATGGTGGAAAAATACGAAATTCGTTGGAACACCATCGTCGAACGGCTGTCTGCATTATCGAGAGTCAGCTGCAACTGGCGCGTAATAGTCAATACTACATGCAGTTGTGGAAAATACATCAGCATCAAGTTCCATCGTCTTGGAGTATAGTGGAAAAGAGCAAATTCGTTGGGGGCAGCATCGTTGAGTAGAACAGCCGTCCAGATCACAGCCGTCTCACCATCGTTTCGACGTTTTAAGTGTTTGACTATCTAAAAATGTATTTAAAAAACTGTTTTATCAAAATGTATGAGAAGGAGAAATACAAAGCAATTTTCATCGTAGAATAAATGAAGAATACAAGTAGTATATATTTTCATCGATATGTTTTTTTATTCATTTAAAAAAATCCCTCGCTCACACAACGCTTCGTATACAGTCAACCAGTTTTTCAGCGATTTTACATTATCATGGGCGCAGCTGTATTTCGTGTTGAAGGAATGATGGGGGGCATTTAGAGATTGTGATTTTCGGCAACTTCTGCAGCGATGGACCGTCCAGAGTCTCCAAGTCGATGACGTTTGTCGCGGAATCCGCGAATCTTGATAGCCATGCGCATTTCTCGAATCCCTTCACATAGATGGTGGGGGCTCCTTGCAAGATTTCTCGAATTGTCTTTCTAGCTGCCTCGTATGCTATGCCGCTGTGATCCCATCGTATTCCATGGAAATTTCGTTCCAACCACTTGTTTGTCATTTTGTACTTGGCCGGTAAAGAGTCCCATGCAAATGGTGCGTCGAAGGCGAGCGTCAGCCGTTCAGCATCCTTGTCGTGGAGTTTGATTATGGACATCTCCTTTAGGACAAATTTGTTGATGGGGCTCTTGAAGCCCTGTACACCAACGATAAGCTCCATGTTGACTGACGGGGACGCGAATTACCGGCATGATTTTATACCAATTTTTTAACCCCACCGCTGATTGGATTGTACTCGACAATACGATCATGGAGGATCATGCAGTATGCTGAAGTTTGTGGTGGAATATTATTTTTCAATTCGAACTCAAGGCGCACGTCAACAGGGCCGGTCTTGAGAGAATCGTTTTGCTTTGAGCAGTCAATGACAACGAGAGGCGCTTTTTCTAAAAATTCAATTCGGCTCAGCCATGGTTCGGCCTCTTTGTTGTAATAGGTCGGTTGAAAGTTTGCGTACATCTCGTAGAGTAGAGCATATTGATTTTGATCAATGTTCAAATTCAAATTCCCATATGGATAACATTGTGAGTTGAGGTAAACTTTAACATTGCTCAGGTTACAATGATCAAAGTGGCTCGCATTTTGTTGTTTCTTATTTTTCTGTCCCGTCTGCAGCGCGAGTATGACATAACGTGGCGTCTCCAGCTGATTCGAGGTTCTCACGGGCCACACGTGCTTAGTGGTCGCCGGCAGCAATGGATATTCATATAGTTCCCATGTTCGAAAACTCATGGAGATTGGTGCGTCTTTGGCGAGAAACGTTAATAGTTGAATTTTTCGCTGATCGGAGACTGTTACATACGGCACGAGCCATTCTATTTTATGCCATACGAGTTTGTAGTCTTCAGGCGCTGTTTGTACAATGGCATTGTCGTCGGTCTTTGATCTCGTGAGAATCAACTCCTGCTTGGCATTTACGACAATTTTCCGATAATCTTCGGCAAATCCGAGCAGCATGCTGAGCGGTATACACACATCAAAGTTTCCCGATACATCTACAATCTGCTTGGTCTCTTCGACATCGAGCCATCCAGTGTTCTCGAGCATAGAGCTTTTGGCCGGTGAGAGAGATGAATATCCCTTAATTACACTCGTAGTGCCGACATTCTTATTACGATCGATTTCTATGGCATTTAATTCATGTCGCACTTCCTCAAAAAAATGACAAATAGCATTGTTGACGAGACATGTAGCAGCGGTCGGCGTCCCATCACGCTTGGATAATTTCCCACATATGTGTAGGGAACTCTTGCTTGGCAGAATGGAGAGGTCTTGATATTGGATGGCAATACGGATTGCATCGCTGTTATTGAAGGTTGAAGATGCATATGGCTGATAAGCGTGAATCTCACAATGGATGATGGATTTATCAAAGACCACGGGTGTCTGAATGTTTACGATTTCTTCTTCCATTTCACGCAACAGATGCACAGAGCACAGACTAGATAATTTTTTACACGCTTTCGCCACGCACTTTGAGACCCAAACTCTTCAAGAGTAGCACGTTTTGAGGAGTTAGCACTTTGGGCGCTGGCCGACGACTGATTGTTTTTATCCATAGCCGTTTATTGTTATTGGAAGATCTATTGAAAACTATACCCATCACGACTTTATATGCAGGCGTATGGTGATCACTTCACCGCGGAAATTGACCAAATCACCGTCCTGATCCACTATGCGAAGCTGTATCGCGTCAATCGTTCGGCTCGTGATTGGCAGATAAATTACGTTGGAGGGAACTTCAATGATCTTATAGCCCGGTGGCACAGATGGAAAAAATTCGTGAATTGTGTGTACTTTTTGTCCGTTAATATAGGCGCCAGCGGTAATGTTGCACTCAACGCGTAAGGCGTTCTCTTTGAGTATGGCTGCAGGAAGGTCCGATTCGTGCCTTTTATTGGCTTCGAATTTGCGTGCGGTGAAGCCTAGTAGATGCCCAATAGAATCTTTCGGCTCAAAATTTACATCACGATCAGACTCGATCTCACTGCGTAGCGTATTATTATTGGGTTTAATGCTGATTTTGATGCTTTTACGTGAGAGCTCTGCTTGTACGAACGTCTCAATATCCTAAATTTTCATAACTGCGTAAAGTTTATCGTGCTCAACGTCGATATTGGGAATAGAGTTGAAGGTTAACAATTCCACGAGACCGAGAGTATAGTTTTTGTGTGGCGAGAGTTCGATGGGGGGAAAGTATTGCGCCTTGAGTATGGACGATGAGCCAGATATGGTCAATGTTAAACTTTCGTCCATGATGCTGGTAAATTAACAACTGAAGTCTCCACATAATTTCCCCCGTATATATAGTGTATATTTGTCTTTGTGCTGCAATTGTCGACAAAGAAATTTGAGACACAAATGCCCACATTCAATCGTATCATATTCCTGATATCCCTTATAATTATAATTTACGCTACCAACACGAAAATATCTCATGAGTTCGGATGGTGGTGGAAGATTGCCGAAACTATCAAAGTACATGACTTTCCATCCAGTCTTTTTGTAAGCGACCCAGTGCGTTCCAGGACCGGCATTTTCATCCAAATTTACAGTTGCTGCTTCATATTTGAGAGGTCCGCTCGCAGGCAATGTGTCACGCATGTAAACTGCGCGAAAATTTGGAATCTTTAGGATTTTTGCATATTTAAGTAGGTCGTGGTCGGTGAGGGGTCGGTGAGGTAGCGTAACTTCTAGTTTTTTGGCTTGATATGATGGCCCAATCCCTGCTTATATGGTTTCAGATGTAGACCCCGACCTAATGCAATTGCTTCAGTTGTCCGATTATGACGCTTACTTTCATCCAATTCACGTTTAGCTGCTCGAGCAGCATTTACGGCTTTAGCTATACTAGCCGCACCACCCGACAAAGCACCCGCAGCGCTAAGACCAACAAAAATGGGCACGAGGAAGAGCAATAAACCACCAATTTTATGGGGTACAGGTAGAACCCGAGGTGTGTGTACTTTACCACCTTGCATCTTTACAGCGGCACCAGCACCCTTTACAGCTGATTTAATAATCTTATGCGGATCATTACTTTGAATCATTGTCTTCTTTGTAGCGCCAATTATCTTTTTCAAACAAACGCCACCCTTACGGGCCTTCATTCCCATACCAAATTTTCTCTTTGTCTTCATAATATTGGCCACACCCCAAGCACTGGCTTTTTCACCGATACTAGCATCTCTCGCGGTAACACGTGGCCCAGCCTGTTCACCCAACACTTTATCCACCAAATGTCTTGCCTCAAGATTATCCGGATTTTTCGAATACGCAATATCGTGTTGTTTGCAAGCCGTATCCAATGGGTTAATGCCCGGATCACCACGAGCAAGGCGCTTGACCAACTTTGTGCCCGGTCCACAATACTGATACCCAGGCAGATGTAGTTCAACAGGGAGTTTGTTGATTAGGCGGTTGACTAAACCTTTACTGCTCTTGCCATGCACGATCATGTCTAAAGACAATATACGACTGATTAATGATCCCCATAAGAATCCTATGTATATGAGTTTAGTCGTGTGTGAGATGACGTCCAAGAAGCAAACTATGGGAGGTGGACTCCCCGTGTTAAATTTCGACGAGTTTGTCGAAGACGGAGGGAGGAAGAACAAACAAAAACGTCATGGGAATTTATTGCCGGATAGCACACGTGCACTGTTTTGCGGTCCATCGAATTGTGGGAAAACCAACGCTTTGCTCACTCTCATCATCCATCCGAATGGTTTGAGATTTGAGAACATTTACTTGTATTCCAAATCGTTGAAGCAGCCAAAGTATAAGTTGCTCAAACAATTACTAGAAACTGTGAGTGAAGTTGAATATCATCCATTCGAGGCACATGAACAAGTGATAGCACCAAGTGATGCACGATCCAACTCTATATTTATCTTTGATGATATAGCATGCGAAAAGCAGGATAATGTTCGGGCCTTCTTTTCCATGGGAAGACACGAGATTGTTGACAGTTTTTATTTTTGTCAGACGTACACTCGTATCCCGAAACATCTCGTGAGAGATAATGCAAATTTCGTGGTGCTTTTCAAGCTGAATGATATGAATCTCAAACACGTGTACAATGACCATGTTAATACCGTTATGACTTATACGTGCTTTAAAAACATGTGTATGAAATGCTGGGATTCCGACAAGTATGCATTTATCACAATTGACAAGGATAGCGGTATTAATGATGGTCGATATAGACAAGGTTTTGATTATTTTCTCACCGTTGATAAATGACGCATCGCTGGTGGTTGAAGAGACAATATTGGGCACGCCTTGATAGCGACAACATGAAGAGCGAACAACTGTTGCGAGAAAAATATGTATTGCATGAAATTGCCAAGGCTAGCGATGCAATCAGATGAAAGCATCGGATGATGAAAATTGGAAAAGATAGCGATGAGCAGAGAATGCAAGATGTCTTTAAGCCTATCGTGAGGCCGTTGGAGAAATTGGTGTCATATAAAAACGGTGAGGTGGTGAAGGAGGAAATTAAGGATGAAAAAGTGAGTGATGATGTTGAAGAAGGAGATGCGTTAAATAGTGCGAAACATCAATTGAAGAACGAGGCACAAGATTCCTTCAAGAGTGAAACCCAAGATTCGTTTAAATTAATATATGAGGATGATGATGGTGACTCGCAAAATGTCAATGAATTGATCCGTGAATATATCCTGCTATTACAAACAAATAGAAAGGCAAGCTTGGATGTATTATATGGTGTACGGAATCTCGCAAGCAACAAATTAATGATTGGTAATTCTCCGATAATTTTCGACTCTCAACATATTCGCGTGGGAGATGCGAGTTATGCGAAAACTGTTGGATTAACAGAGCTGTTGTTTAAAAAAGTGCCCCATGTCGAAACTCTCACACCGGACGATTTGAAAAACTATGAAAAGATTGTATTCTCGACGAATGCGCACAAAAAATGTTATAAGCCTAGTGAGGCTATACGACGTAACACCAGCCACAAATTTAACGCATATATTGCAAATATAGTTGATCATCATGTGGGACAGGGTATGCGAAAGTATAAGCTAGCTAGAAAACACACACAATCGGACTATATTTATTGGGACAATACACACGAGCTAGTAGACCGTCTTCGTTTACTCTTGGCATCACAAGCAGCCGGAAATTTGGCCCATGCGAATGAAATTATATCGATTATCGAGGAATTGCGTGAAGCTGAAATCATTTATTTACTCAACATCGGAGAATTTACGCATTCTCATCGTGAGTCTCGATGTGCTGGACGTCATTCAAGTAGGAGGGTACTTCACAGTAAGTAAGGTCCTCCAGGTCGGTCTGGGATTGGCTTTAGAATTAGCGCAGATGGTCATTATGACTTGAGGCAGAACCGATTGTGTAACATTGCAAATCCGGAAGGAGAAGATGACGCCATCACTCTAAGTGCGTTACAAAAGAAATCTCGAACTATCATTAAGATCATACGCAAAGAAATGAATGAGAGGAGTCAGTTGTTGGTTCATGGACGTGAAGCTACGATACGGGACATTGCAAAGACTCTCGAGGCCGATGTCAAAACTCTACAAGATTTGGTGATTCGTAATTCAAACGTCATTGCTGAATTGGATGCACGACTGAGTGGACTGGAAAACGAACGAAAAAGGGGCGCTCTCGTGCTGGAGCTACGTAAGCCTGCTCGACAAAACTATCCGCGTCGGCATGTGGACATCCGTGGCTTGGACGAAACCTGGCAAGCCGATCTCGTCGATATGTCATCATACGCGCGTCAAAACTCCAAACACAAATTTCTTCTCACCGTCATCGATACATTCTCAAAATTCGCCTGGGCCATGCCAATGCTGAGTAAGAATGGCAAAGATGCAGCAGCCGCAATTAAGTCGATACTCGTTAAGGTACGCATACCGCAGACCTTACACGTCGATCAGGGAAAAGTATTCTACAATTGTGACTTTAAGACCCTCATGAAAAAGTACAATATTCACGTGTATTCAACAGCGTTTCAATCGTACATTGAAAAATAAGCAGATTTTTAATAAGCCTCCAATAAAAAGACAACCGAAATTCGCCGTTGGTGATAAAGTGAGAATCAGCAAATTTAAGACTATTTTCGAAAAGGGTTACACCCCAAACTGGACAACAGAAATATTTACAATCTATCGTGTGAAAAAAACTCATCCCGTGACGTATCACTTGAAGGACCATAAAGATGAACCAATCGCCGGTGGTTTCTACGAACAAGAGCTTCTCAGGGTCAAGCACCCCGATATCTATCTCATTGAAGCAGTGTTGAAGAAGCGCGGTAATCGGATGTTTGTCAAGTGGTTATGTTTCGACAATAGCCACAATAGTTGGATAAGTAAATCCGATTTGTAGTAGATAATAAAGAAAATGGAAAAATATGGATGTTTTATGACGCTTGACCTGCTGGTCATCCCCGCATCCCTCCAAGGCCTCCGACCGACTCCACAGCAGGCTTGCTTCCCCCCTTCTCGCCGTCACCCTTTTTCGTGGAACGTGAGGAGATGGATAGAGTGAATAAACACATGTGATTATAAACAGTCCGCTTCTTTATTTACGGAAAATAATAAATCCATTCTTGCACAATTAAATATATACAACAAACATAATTTTAACATCGAGTGAACAAAATATATACATAATTTTCACGAGTTTTATACATCAATATTCACAAAGTATACACAATTTTACATCAAGGTTGTGGGGAGCAAAAAAATTACAAATCTTTTCACGACGGTATTCTGTAATGCCCCCATGGTAGGGTATCAGAGGTCCCAGGTATGATATACCGCTTATCATCATGAGGACTTACAGCGATTTTCGTCTCACGAATGGTGTAGACCTTGTGCAACTTCGATCGAATACACGTTTGACTACGCATCATTTCAATGTCTTCCTTCAAGCATCGGGCATAATCGTCAAACGTGATTGTCCTAGCCACAACACTGCTCTTGACACCTTTAACTTTTTTAGTATCCTTATTACCCTCGACACGTGTCACATACATTTTCGATCGAAGTCCAATGAACTCGGTCATAATTGCACCATGTCATTCGTCTTTCATGAGACCGGGTACCTTCTTATTGACAAGCGGCATATCATACCTATTGTCCGCTGAATAATCGCTCGTATCAAATTTTTCAATGTCGCACTTCATGTCTGCATATACATCTTCACTCTCAATGGCATATATGAGGCTATCTGTATCGATATACATCACTTGACATTTATTCCGATACAATGGTACCATATACTCGTGATGAAATCCATACAAGCACGTGTTGGATATGTCGAGTATGCACATACCCACATATATCGGCTTATTGAACTTCACCTCGAGATTGCGCAATTCTACGGCAACGAGGTTTTCGGAAAAAACGCTTCGGCTGTGGAAGTTTGGCTTCGCAATCATTGCCTCCGCGCCATACCTGCCCTCTCATTTTGTCAAAAGCTTTACATCTACATGATTGCGCACATTCTCCATCGTTTCGCCAAACACCGCATTATTCATCAATTTGAATAAATTATTTTCAAAATCGTTTTTGGCCAGCGTTCGAAACTGAGTATTTAACTCGATATATGAACGTACCCATGGGGATTGCGTGAATTGTAATACCCTATGGATTTTCGTGAGGCAAAGTCGATGACGTAAACATTGTTGTAAATTTCTGTAGTGTATGATGTAGCGTTTTTTTTTATCGCTAACGGTTGCTAGTAGCTTTTCCTGCTGCTTACCCAGTGGTTTTTCGTGTGTTGGGCAAAACGGTAGGTCTCCAACAGGACATCTGCCTTCAAGTGCAAATCGCTATAGTCACCCAGCGTTCGAATGGAGAACCGCTCCCAAACGTTCTCTGCATGTACGTACTCGCTCTCACATACTGTAGCATCTGTCAGGGAACTATAAAATGTGTCACGTGGTGGTAGGCAAGTGTCGTCTAGCTTGGTCACGTCATCAATATATTCATAAGGGAAGACCCCTTTTCGCGTCAGCAAATTGAAATCGTCTGTCGATAACGTTGGGAATTGCATGCGTAAAATGTTGAGTTTGTCCTCGGTCAAAAATGAGGCTAATTTGTCGAGACTGGTCTTGAAGAATTTGTACGAATCGATGAAGCGCAATTGGATCCTATGTTTTGAATCGTCTTTAATTTTAACATGTTTCGTGAAGGATATGTATTTCTCGTTTGTAATTGAAAGCACATTGGTTCTTCCTTCGAACGCTGTGGCTACTTCCTTGATTATAAAATGCGCATCATAACCGGATAAATTGTGGAAAACTACAGGAATTTAGAATGACTGCTTGTAATTTAAGTTACAGTTGGAATGAGCAGGGCCTCTATAGCGTCCAGTCAGATGGCAATGATCTCGAACGCGTACATCTTCTTGCGCAAATGGTTTCTTACATATGACATTGAGTCGCTGCTCAAAAACTACCCACTCACTCGGTGTTAAATATACCATTGGCACGTTGTCGCAGAAAATTTCTTTTATCCGCAGTGCTAGATTTTTTAGTTCTTCGACAAACCACGATACACAATCAGCACTACGACGCGATTGATATGAAGATAATGAATCGTCATACGAACAACGCACATAGTATCCGATGCTAAATACTCCATGATGTTGATACATATCTTTCGCCGGGTTCTCCCCATCGGTCTTTGCCAGCACACACTCCAAATCAGCATACACGATGAAAGGATGTCGCTCTTTCCGGCTAAAGTTTCTGAACTCGAGCCACTTATTGGTGTCGTTTGGTAGTCGAATTGCACAGTCGTTTATCGCCCCACAATCGACCTCGTGCGATTGCAATTTTTCCTAGGAACCTAAGTAGTGCCAACACCGCCAAAAAAAAAAATTGTTTTTTTTAATTCGTCAAGCATATATAATTACTTATATATATATATATATATATATATATATATATATATATATATATATATATATATATATATATATATATATATATATATATATATATATATATATATATATATATATATAGAAGGAAAAGCACATCAATTTGCTGTACATGCAAGATACTGAGGACAACAATGTGGGGCACTTCGTATGGACTAAGAATCTGTCGAGACTCGTGAGGGCACAACTAACCAAAATGGAGCATAAAAAATATATCTGTGATCGGTATGTAGTTACCATTATATATATATATATATATATATAATGGTAACTACATACCGATCACAGATATATTTTTTATGCTCCATTTTGGTTAGTTGTGCCCTCACGAGTCTCGACAGATTCTTATTCCATACGAAGTGCCCCACATTGTTGTCCTCAGTATCTTGCATGTACAGCAAATTGATGTGCTTTTCCTTCTTATTTTGAGTCACGCGTATTGGAACGATGTCCTTTTTGGTGGTGGTGGTATATACGTTGATCGATACATTGTTATTAAATTCAAATTTTTTAATTTGATGTATCGTCACCGGGAATCCGATATCCTGGAGTTTCAGTACAGTCGAATAATGCAGATAAGAAGATGGCCGGGCACTGTCTCGTTCGGCTGGGTATAGAGCAGCGACAACTGCCCACGCGAAACATGCGTTATCGTTGGATGTGATGTTAATCGCAGCCCTCTTCAACATTATTTCCCGCGGTACTGATATGGAGCACCCAGCACGCATCGGATTATACTTATTCACATTTATCGTGAGGTTAAGTATTTTCCGTAGAGCCCAGTCACTGTCTCGTTCTTGAAATTCGTCGAGTAAGGTTGAAGTGGGCTCAATAGCACGCTGTTCATACCACTCATTCAAATCGCTCGTGTTAAAGAGTTCACAGTTTCGCGTGTTGACACTTTTATTAGCATGTCTCCACTCGCGAATTCACCATTCAACACCGTATTCACTTTGATACTGTTGTGCTTGCAGATAATATTTTGTACATGTTGAAGCACTAGGTCCCGAGCATCATTAAGAAATTGTTTCGGCTCGATGTGACTGCGATTGATTACAGAACCAGTCGATATCCGACTCTTGAATGATGTGTCAATCTCACGCCAGATTAATCCATGATCACCATGCCCTGCACCCGTGTGTATAAACCGGCTGCATACAGAATTCTTCAATCCTTCCAGACGCGCTATTTGGGCTATCAGTGACTGTTGATGTCCAATTACCAAGCGCGGGCGCTTAGTTCGGTTTTGCGTTTCTAGCACTTCGATGAACTCGACGCACCGTTGCTCCCACGCAGTAAAATTTTCGAACGCACTTAAAAGCGCGGCTTGATCATGCAAGCTTTGTTCAATGATGTTATCCATAGTAATAAGTTGGAGACGACTTCCGCGATGTTAGCTGACTGACTGCTTCGTTCAAAGTGTGGCCAGTTTGGAGCGCAGCAGATAATAAAAGAATGGCTCCCCGTTCGGAAGAAAAATTTCGGCTTTCCCTATATCTCGGGGGAAAAACCGGACTTTTTCCGATATCGTGTTGGTAAAGATTGTCTGAGGAAAAAACGACATAGAAAACAAGTCGGGATGCATCGGGTTAAAAGATGTATTTTATGGATCCTGCAGCTGTGATCAAGTGGTCCATTGGCCTCAAAGGCTTTCGACGATAGACCCCTAAAGTTAATCGTTTTTTTTTCCACGAAAATACGTCGTATTCATCTATGTTTTGGAGGCAAGTTGCACATACATGGTTATCCGAAAATGTGTGGAGATCATAAAAATCAATGCTTGATGAGTCTGGCTAGATTTCACCTCGACCATGGAGTACCCCTTTTCTGGACAGCAGACCCCTACAGATTTTCCGATAACGCGCTGGTATATATTGACCGAGGGAAATGAGACAAAAATAACAAGTTGGTATGCATCGAGTGAAAACATTTATTTTTTGGGGTCCTGCAGCTCTGCTCAAGTGGTCCATCGAGGCTAAAGACGATAGATCCCTAAAGTTGATAGTTTGTCCAAAAAATACGTTGTTTTCATCTATGTTTTGAATATTCGAGCTATAAAAAAATTCCCATCGTGAGTGGCTGTGAATGTAAAAAAAAAAACTTCAACCCTGACTTGTTAAGACCTGTGTCAAGAGTCAGCGAGATTCGGCGGACTAACATGCGACACCTTAATATGATCTTTCGGAATGGGAACGAAGACCTCGCGTGACAGGAGTGGACACGCATACAAACATTTTAAAGATTTCGGAAACGAAACCAAGCGCATCACACCTGCAACACATAAATAAACGGCTTTGAAAAGCCGTCCCCTTCATGTATCGCTTCAAATTAATGAAATTTTCCTACCCATATATGGTCATTACATGCACACATCGTGTGTGTGAGTTTTGTTTTCACACGGACTAAATAGTGTAGAAAGAAAAACACTGCATCGATGCTAATCTTTTTGATGTCTATAATAAATTAGGAGATTTATGGGTTTTCAACGGTCACTCACCACTACCTGACCCCCGCCCCCACAAAACACTCGTCGACGGCGGCTTCCCCCTCCCGACAGTCGCTCTTCGGACCACATGGCTACCCCCTCCACAGAGACCCCTGGCATGACGTCCTCCCCCCTCCACCAGGCACTTGGCTTCTCCGCGCTGGACCCCGCCGCCCCGCTCCCCCCTGAGATCCCAGCGTTAGAACCGCTCTAGTACATCTACTTCGGCATAAACGGCTAATCGAGAGAAAACAATTTTCTCGATACATGTTTTTCTCTTTGAAATTCATTTAACGCATATTTTAATCCTCAGTACGGCCACACATATATGTCGAGCTCGACCGGACGGAAAACCTCCCTCCGTTCGCCTTTAGAGTGAGCGAGGGGCAGAGACTTTTCCCCCACCGAGCTACCCATTCGTGTGCACGCTGACTGCGATATCGACTTGACCGGTGCTCACGACTCGCGCGGCTACAGGGGAATCTGCAACCTCGACAGAGGCGATGCACACAAAATCTTATTCCCGAACTCGCCGCCGCGATTTAACGCCATTCCCGAGGCACGCCGAAAAGGGGAGTGTTGTACATCTCCCTACTAATCTCTGGTTCCGGGTTATTGTGTACGGAATCAAGGGAACACGTGTATGTTGATATTGGCTTTATTTCACATTCTACATTTACTTGCGGAGCTAGCGAGACCGCGCCGGACGAGCCGCTTATCGCGACTGGCGCATGCTCAGCGTCAGACACGCCGCAGGGCCGTACGCGACATCCCTCCCTTCTAGATTTGATTTAATAAATGTAACGAAGAATGTCTCGCTTGATACATGAACTATAAAAAATTGGAGAAATAGAAAAGAGAGAGAAAATAAAGATAATAAGAGATGATCGAGAAAAAACTAATTTGAACAAAAGATCTCAACCTATTTGGCGCTGTGTTTCAGTGATTTCTTCTGCGTAGATTATAATTGTATTTTTTCTGTACATCGTTTTTCTCTGTCATCGTTTCATTTTCTTTTTTTTATTTTTCTTCTCGCACCATAAGCTTTGGAACGTGTTGTAAGTGGTCGATATGTCGTTTGTGTAAATTTCCTGTGATTATTTCTCGTACTTTGTAAGATAGTGGCCCAGTTTTCTTCTCAACTGTTGCCCTGGTCCATTTTGCACCCATTTTTCTGTGTGTACGCATCCTTACACAATCTCCGATTTGTAGCGCGCGAGCCCCCGCGGGCGTATCCTTGATGATTTTTGGACTGTGTGTGTGTTGAGGCGATAGTATATCCAAAGGAGTCCGCAGTTTTCTGTTGAACATCATTTCCGCTGGTGAATTTCCCGTAGACTTCGACGGTGCCGTGTGCTGTTTTAGGAGAAGTCTGCTGATTTTTGTTTGCCAGTCGCCTTTCTTCAGTATTTTCAAGGACTGCTAGTCTTTTGGACGGCCCGCTCGGCTTGCCCGTTCGAGGATGGATGATAAGGTGCGATGAAAATGAATTCGATGCCATTTCTTTTGCAGAATTTCTGCATCTCTTCGGATCTGAATGATGTGTCATTATCTGATACTATAGTTTCGGGGAGACCGAACGAAGCGAAAAGTCGTCGGAGTTCACGAATGACGTTGGTCGATGTCGTTGAGGGAATGCGGCATACTTCTGTCCATTTGGTGTATGCATCCACAACGATGAGAAACGTTTGACCTCGAAATAGACCGGCAAAGTCGATGTGCACCCGGGTCCAAGGCCTACCCGGGTTTTCTCAGCGCTGTATCGGTGCTCTCGGCGGACTTGGCCGTGTCTCTTAGCATTGATCGCAGTTTTTAATCATTATTTCGAGCTCTCTATCTATGCCGGGCCACTATGCACATGAACGAGCGTACGCTTTTGTTGCAACGATTCCTGGATGGTTTGCGTGTAGGTATCGTAGTATTTCAGGTTGAAGTTTTTTTGGGACGATTATTCTTGAGCCCCATGATAAACAACCGTTTCCGATTGATAATTCACTCCTTTTCGACCAAAACCCGTGATGTTCTTTTTCTGCTTTCTGCGGCCATGCTGTGTTTAACCACAGCTTTATGAGCTTAAGTGTTTCGTCCTTGTCGGTTTCGTCAGCTACTTCTGCTGCTGACACGGGGTTTCGAGTCACGCCTTCCAGCATGAGAACGTCGCCGATTTTTTCTTCCTCTTCAACTTCGTCTTCTAGCGGAAATCTTGACAAAAAATCGGCATTTTCGTGTTTTCTTGCTGGCCGATAGCTCAACTTGTAGTTGTAGGCCGATAACGTTATTTTATATCTTCTTAGTTTTGGCGATACTTGGTCTGGACGATACTTGGTCTTGGTGATCTGTAATCAAAGCGAACGAGCGTCTGGATACGTATTGGTGGAAATATGTTACTGGCTCTTTCAGCGACAGCGCTTCTCGATCAGTCTGTGCATATTTCCGTTGGGTTTTGTTCAGAGTTTTTGAAAACTATGCTATTGGTTTTTCTGTCTCGTCTGGCCGTTTATGGGCGAGCACGGCTCCTATTCCAATCGGCGAGGCGTCGGCGGAGAGCACAATCGGTAATTTGTCGTCGAAATGTACTAAAATCTCCGATCCGATTAGTTGACCTTTTAATTTTTCAAAAGCTTTCTGTTCTTGTTCTCCCCAATTCCAATTTGAATCGTCGTCTAACAGTCGATGCAGAGGTTCAGTAATTGTTGCACGATTTTTAATAAATTTTGCATAAAAATTTATCCCCCCCAGGAAAACTTGGAGTTCGCGCTTATCTTTTGAGGCTTTCATGTTTTTTATAGCTGTTACCTTGTTTTCCAGTGGCTGGACCCCCTCAGTGGAAATTTAGTGACCCAGGAAGTCCATTGATTTTACACCGAATACCGATTTCTCGACGTTGACCCGGAGGCTCGATCGCTGTAGACGATGCAGGATTTCAGTCAACCGATGGTCGTGTTCTTCCAAATCTCATCCTTGTATCTTTATGTTGTCCAGATAGATTTGAATGCCAGGTATTCCTGACAATATCGTTGCCATGAATTTTTGAAAAATTCGTGGAGCTGCCGCAATGCCGTCTAACAACCGGTTGACGTTGGATAAGCCTCCTGGCGTGCTGATGGTGAGAATTCTTGATGTTTCTTCATCGACGCGGAGTTCTTTATAAGCGTCACGTAAATCGACTTGCAAAAAAAATTCTCCTCCGTTGAGTGTTGCTAACGCTTCCTCGACCGTCGGTACTGGATATGCAGATTCACGGATCTCTGGGTTTAGCGACTACCCTTACTTTGCCGTTGGATTTTCTCACGAACAAAACGGGTGTTGCCCAGTCGGACTGGTCCACGGGTGTCAGCATTTTTTTATTTACCATGGATTTTAATGCGTCCATCGCTGCTTTTTGAAGTCCGTACGGTATTCTTCTGGCTATAATAAATTTTGGGTGAGCGTTTTCTTTCAACTCGATGTGTATAGGCGTCCCATTCTGCCCTTCGAGAGTTTTCGACGTGAGGGACGGAATTTTTTTTAATATGCTCTTCTCGTCACATACGCTGTGGATTCCAATCATCGCTATACCCAATTGCTCGAACCAATTTCTTCCCAGTAGATTGGGTCCTTGGCTTTCGTTCGTTACTACTATCGGCAACACTTGTTCCTTGTTTCGGTGATGCACGATTACGTTAGTTACTGCGATTACGTAGATTGGTCTTTTTCCGTACCCGTATAGTTTGACGCGCTTTTCTAGCCAGGAGGGTTTCTTTTCCGGCCAGATTTTCTGGTAAGTTTGTTTATTCATGAGTGATTGTTGAGCTCCATTATCGACTTCGAATTGACACGGCTTTGAATTAATGTGAATTTCTACGACATATTCGTTCTTACTTTCCTTGCCTCGCATCGATTGCACCGCAATGCTGCATGCGTAAATATCATCATCGTCCGTGTCTTCGCTCGAGGTTTCTTCTACTTGGTGAGTTCGCGTCGATTTGTTTGTTAGCGTCGGTTGTTTCTCAATCGATCGTTGTCGATTGCCTTGCAGACTCTAATTAAATGCCCGACCTCGTCGCAAAAGCTACATTTTTCATTTTTATAATAACATTTATCTTGCGAATGGTTCGAATACCCGCAGCGGTAACACGGGTCACCAGACGGTCTTTGATTTGTTTTTTTTAGTTTGAATATTTTATTTTGCGAAATATTTTGAATCGTTTCCGCGTCCGGTTGATTTAGTATTTTTTTTTTCTTCCATCTGTACAGGGATCTTCCCCCTTGATACATACCCCATATTCCAGTTTTTGTATCCTCACTTTGCGGCCGCAGCCGACTTCGTCCTCTGTATCGCATTCACCATGACATTTCTGCCTTGGGTATAGGGAAACTGCGGAAAACCTATACCAATACAGCCGGTCCTGAGTTCGCTTCACAGTCTCGGAGCTAGTCGCGTTTCGTCGAGAAATAACTCACAGGCTATAGTCATACTCGCACGACATACACACGTACCGGTTCGTGTGCGCGACACCCGTGTAGAACTGGAGCTACGTCACGCTTGTGTTTTTATTTCTCTCCGAAACTGCGAGACGGTGGTTCGAACCCGCGACCTCCTGATGTGTTGATTCCAGAGGCCAGCACGCTAACCACTAGACCAACACATCGGTTAAGGGTTGATTTAGTATTTTTTGTTGTTGTTTCACCGATTCCGCGTTACAAGCTGTTTCTAGGGCTTTATCTAACGATAATCCGTCCGGGTTTGTTGTCGTTGCCGATTCCTCGTGTAGTCGGCATAAGTATCTTTGAAGCTCTTTGTTTCGTATTCCTGCCACGAAACGATCGCGTAGCATGATATGCATTGGTAATTTTTCGTCGGGACCCGAGAATTTACATTCTGTCGCTAATCTTCTTATCTCGCGAACGAAATCCTTGAGCGTTTCGTTTGTGAAAATGAATCCGAGCTACGAGTTCGTTTATACTCTGACCGAAATGCGATTTGCATTTATCAAGGATATCGTTGTATTCTATATCTTTCGGAGCAGTTGGCGAGCAGAGAGATTTGATTATGGCGTAATTTTTGGTTCCGATTGCTGTCAACAGCGTAGCCCGTTTCTTCGAAGCGGTGGTAATATTATTTGCCTCGAAATAGAATTCGACTTGTTCTATATAGTCGGCCCAGGTTTGTTTTTCTGGTTCGAACTCGGTAAGTTTACCTATATTTGATGCCATGACGTCAGCCAGTGTATGTCCGATTGTCCTTTGAATTTTACTGTTCTCCTCTGGCTCACAAATTCCGACAAGATCTTCCGTAATTCATCGATGTTCGTTGACAGCTCTACTTCGATGTTATAATGGTCACAGATTTGGATTAATGTCTCTTTTGTCTGTTCGTAAATCCACGAGGTTTTTCCTGTCGCCACGTGCGCCTCGATTTCAGCCCACTCTCCACTCATCACCCGTTGCAATTTTAATTTTTTACTTTTCACTATGCACATTTGTGATTCGTTTCTGTTCTCGTCGCCATTTGTTGTGTATGGAATCAAGGGAACACGAGTATGTTGATATTGGCTTTATTTCACATTCTACATTTACTTGCGGAGCTAGCGAGACCGCGCCTGACGAGCGCCGTATCGCGACTGGCGCATGCTCAGCGCCAGACACGCCGCAGGACCGTACGCGACAAGGGTCGAGACATTTTTGCGATTGTGAGCAAAAACGCATAACTCGAGATCTCTACAGAGTAGCTTGCATTTGTGCGCCGTGCCGGACGATTCAAACTCATGCACACAATGACC
Source organism: Ophion ellenae (assembly GCA_963210295.1). Taxonomy (NCBI): domain Eukaryota; kingdom Metazoa; phylum Arthropoda; class Insecta; order Hymenoptera; family Ichneumonidae; genus Ophion; species Ophion ellenae. The sequence goes on from OY723388.1 coordinate 6,793,041, forward strand.
GCGAGCATGAAGAGAGTGCTGAAGTGTCAAGATTTGCAAAAGAGGCTTTTTATTCGCTCCGGAGCTTCAATTGCTCTCCGAATCGTAAAGCGCGTAGACCTCAGCTCTTTCTCTGTGACATTTTTGAAAAATTCTGTGACATTTATAAACTTATGTGATATTTTGAAAAACAGTGTGACATTCTGAAAAATTGTGTGAAGTTAGCTAAATGTATCCCGATTGCTCCGAGTGTCCGACGACACCTCTCGCGTGCTGCATGATTGTGTTTTTTCGAAAATTTATTTCGTTTTCAAAAAAGTAACCACCAGCGGTGAGCATCAGTGAGCGTGTGAAAATATTATTTTTAATTCGCTACTTGAATACATTATTGATATTGAACTTCAAAAATAATTACAAAAACTTCGGCGAAAATAAAAATTAAATAAAAGGGAACACTATGGCGACACCACCATCCCCACTCTCACTCCCACCACCTTGTTTGCCCCCCCCCCCTCCCACGGGCCGAGGAGTGGGTATAGGAGTAAAACAATTTTTTTAAAAAGGGGCCACTATGGCGACACCACCGTTCCTCCGCACTCTTACCCCCTACCACCTTGGCTGCCCCCACCACGGGCCGAGGAGTGGGGATAGAAGTGGGGTTCGCCATAGTAGCCCCCTTACTACTTATATATATAACACTAATATAGAGGGTATTTTTGAAGCCGATGCCAGGGGTAGATCTGTGCTAGAGCAGGGCTAGTGGTAAAAGTAACGATCCCGGGCTTATCAGAAGCCGGCGGTGGCCAAACGCTGGCCCCCAGCGCCAGGACTGTGCTGGTCCATACACCCATCTATCCATCAATACACACGAACGCACACACACACACACGCATACACACGCGCGCGCGCGCGCGCGCACACACACACACACACATACATACAGGGTGTTACTTAACTACTCGTTTTCCGTTGGTGAGCATATAGGGTGTCTTTTGCCAAGGGAAACGCTTTTTTTTTAAATGTCGTGCGACAAAAATTGGCCGAAATATTCACGAGTAAAGTCCGAAGGTGAGTAAACTATAACACAGCAGTTTCGGCGTCCAAGCGAGAGTACGCGCAGGTTCGAATCGACGTTCGCGCAAGTGGATTCAAATCCATTGATTTTTGTTAAATGGAAATTGAAATTGAAAGTTCAAACTTTCAATGTCGAATTTTCAAATTTGTATTTTGGACCTCATCCGGTCGCCCAAATCAAGTATTAAATAATAAATAAAAAGTGTTATACAATATTGTCCACTGTTTACTCGAAAGATCCAAAGATCAAATGATCTTTCGGGTGAACAATGAAAAACATGGTTTAACATTTTTTATTTATTATTTAATACCTTATTTGGACGAACGAATAACGTTCAAAACTCAAATTTCAAAATTTAATATTGAAACTACAAATCCACTTACCGGAATGTGAATTTGAATCCGCGCCCACGCTCGTTTGGATGCCGAAACTACGGTGCCATTGTTTTCTCACCGTTGGACTTTACTCGTGGATATCTCGGCCAAGTTTTGTCGCACAACGATTAAAAAAAAAGCGTTTTGTTTGGAAAGGTACACCCTATATGCTTACGAACGGAAAACTAGTAGTTAAGATACACCCTGTATATATTAAGGGGAGATGTACACCTAGGAACCGGAAAAACGTCATGTTTGTGAATTTTTTCAAGGAAAACTATTTGAATTTTCGGATTGGGGTTTTAATTATCTAAACGTATATACATTCAAAAATATGTTTAATTTTCTTTATTTAAAAATATCAAAAATATACAAGGATATTGTATGATCCTTGGAGCGTCGTAAAAAATCTGCGTATACGGTACCCACTGGCGTTTCTTCAAAAATCATCTGAAAAAAAACCAAACGATTATCAAATTAGATACTATAATCTAGTACTTGTCATAACCGTTTTTAAAAATATCGATTTATGACAAAATGGCGGTCGTTTGAACACAAATAGTGATTTTTGGGCCAAAAATTAGTTATTATTATTATTATATGTATTCCTCAGAGGTACGGGGTCACTCAGAGGTACGGCCTCAGAGGTAAGAGGGACCCACTGGCGTTTCTTCAAAAAAAAATCTGAAAAAAACCAAACGATTATTAAATTAGATACTATAATCTAGTACTTGTCATAGACGATTGTAAAAATATCGATTTACGACAAAATGGCGGACGTTTGAACACAAATAGTGATTTTTGGGCCAAAAATTAGTTATTATCATTATTATATGTATTCCTCAGAGGTACGGGGCCAGTAGTAGGGCTAGGGCGGTTCTGCGTCAAGGGGAGGTGGTGTGTCAATAGTGGGGAAGCCAAGGTGGCGCTACGGTTGAGGGGAGGTCGCCAGGCGCGTGTGACATCACAGAGGGACCACGTGGTCCTTGGAGTGACTGGCGGGAGGGAGAACCCGGCGTCGATGAGTGTTGTGTGTGTGTGGAGTGTGTGTCTGCGCGTGCGTGTGCGTGTGTGTGTGTGTGCGTGTGCGTGTGCGTGTGCGTGTGCGTGTGCGTGTGCGTGTGCGTGTGCGTGTGCGTGTGCGTGTGCGTGTGCGTGTGCGTGTGCGTGTGCGTGTGCGTGTGCGTGTGCGTGTGCGTGTGCGTGTGCGTGTGCGTGTGCGTGTGCGTGTGCGTGTGCGTGTGCGTGTGCGTGTGCGTGTGCGTGTGCGTGTGCGTGTGCGTGTGCGTGTGCGTGTGCGTGTGCGTGTGCGTGTGCGTGTGCGTGCGTGCGTGCGTGCGTGCGTGCGTGCGTGCGTGCGTGCGTGCGCGTGCGTGCGTGCGTGCGTGCGTGCGTGCGTGCGTGCGTGCGTGCGTGCGTGCGTGCGTGCGTGCGTGCGTGCGTGCGTGCGTGCGTGCGTGCGTGCGTGCGTGCGTGCGTGCGTGCGTGCGTGCGTGCGTGCGTGCGTGCGTGCGTGCGTGCGTGTGTGTGTGTGTGTGTGTGTGTGTGTGAAAAATTTTGGTAATATGAAAACGCTAGGCGCCACATGAAGGACGGCCTTTCAAAGCCCAATATTGATGACATGCAGCTGGTTCCATTCCGAAAGACAATATCTATTGCATCCGCCTCGTCTCCAAGCTCGCCGACACTCGAGACAGATCCTGACAAGTTCCTTGGAAAAACTATAATCTGTAGGGATCAAAGGCTGTGACCGCGGATGGACCACTTGAGCGCAGCTACACTCGTGAAAAATCTCATCGAGGTCTCCATTCCGAAATATAACGTCAAGATGTTCGCATGTGCGAGAATGTACGCAGTGCATCCAGCTAAGCACCCCTAGGACTTGACCAAAAACGAGCTCGAAAAGGTTCCAAAGGTCTTACTCTTAAAATATTGAGGTAAATATGTTGGCCTATTTCGGGATCGTTTGCCAGAACATCATCGGAATGACAGTGAAGTGATGTCATATCTTCCATGCTTGGAGCATTACAATACGCCACAGATGAAAGCTCACATCGATGGCCCCCCACCTCAACGTCGGGAGTGTAAAAAATGCTGTGAAAATACTCCACGTATTCGGTTCTTCGAACGTGTTTGAACCTGTTTTTCGGGAGCGTAAAAAAATGTCTGGGGAAAATTCTCCACGGTTCTTCGAACGTGTTCGAACCTGTTTTTCACGATTGGAAAGGAGGGGGGAGGTTCGAAAATTTGAGTGGGAGGCTTACGAAGGAGCTTATAATTTCGTAGTCCAAGCTCAGCCTGCACTATTCCACTGCACCATCAACATCTAAAAAGAACTTTGAAAGTGCGGGGGAAAATGGATCTCTCGAGTATCAACAAAGTCAGCGTGATGGCGGAACTCCTTCCAACGAAGAAGCTGTCAGAACTCCCCGTTAAGTCGGAACTAGTAATCTCCGACATGAGGGCCGTACAAACCAAGTTTGGAAAACGCAACATCGCAAACATTGCGAATGAGGTCTCTGTCTTCTTACAGTGTCTTCTTACAAAAAATACAACAGTGTCGAGTTCCGTCGTCTCTGAACATGGTGGACGGGGAAAAAAAATTCGTTGGAACACCATCGTCGAAAGACTGTCCGCATCATCGAGAGTATGCTGCAAGTGGCGCGCAAATGGCTACATGCAATTGTGGGAAATACCAAAACGTTCCATCTCTTGAGGCGAAAAAAATACTAAATTCGTTGGGACACCATCATCGAACTGTTCGCATTACAGTCGTCTTGCCATCGTTTTCGACGCTTAGTGTTAACTATGTAAAAATGTATATGTTTGATCGAATTTTAAATGATGGATTTTTTCGCCCTAGAATAAAGAATACAAATGACATACATTTTCATTGAAATGTTTTTTAATCATTCAAAAAAATCCCTCGCTCACGCTTCGAATACACGCAACCAGCTTTTCACCGATTTTATATTCTCATGGGCGCAGTTGCATTTCGTGTTGAAGTGATGATGGGGGCATTTGGAGTTTGTCATGTTCGGCAGCTCTTGCATCGATGGACAGACCAGAGTCTCCAAGTCGATAACGTTGGTCGCGGGATCCGAGAATCTTGAGATATCTCCTTCAGGATAAATTCTTTGACGGGTTTCTTGAAGCCCTGCACATCGACGATAAGCTCCATATTGACCGAAGTGGACGCGAATCATCGGTATGATTTTATACCAATTTTTCAACTATCCGATCTTTTAAAAATACGATCATGGAAGATCATGCAAAGCGCCAACGATTATCAACTAAACGTCAATAGTCATTGATAGTCCAAATACCGCATCTGCAGGGGTTGAAGTATTCCATGTACAGGCATTTTATATGCATGGGTGCGGGACACAGCGTTGATGGTTTAATGTGGCGAGAAATCGACTTGAACGCGTGATGGTCTATACTTTAACCCCTTCTCGATGAATTTCGACAACGTGGAAGTGGGTGAGCTTTACGAAAAGTACGTAATCTTACAATAAATGTAAATAAGTATAAATCAATATGCGTTGAATATCATTGCCACGGGAGATAATGATTATGAGGGCTGCGATTGATGTGCAATCAAGAGATAATACACGTTTCGCAGGGGTGACAGCTTTGTACCCAGCTGAACGGAACCGTCACCACGGATATTCTTACATGCATTATTCAACGGTATTGAATCTATCGAATAATGGATGACCAATGACTATAGGTCAATTTTTTTTTAATTGTGCTTCAAAACAATTTATCCGTCAATATGTATACCACCAAAGAAGACATTGCTCCAATACACGTGGCTTAACATAAGGAGAAGAAAAGCATATCAATTTGCTACAAGATACTGAAGGTATCAATGTATGACATTTCACATAGATCAAGAACCTGTCAAGCCTCGTGAGCGCAGGACTAAACAGAGACAGTTATTGAAAAATATATATATGCCATCCGTGTGTGAAGTTGACATAATTACTATATCGTTATATGTGATAGACGAATCAAACAACAATCCATTATTTCGCAGGTGTGTGCATTACTTTAGATCAAAGGATATACTGCTATCACATGAGATCGATTGTGGAGCACTAAAGCAATGCCCCACCCGACTAACAAATAATACCAATAAGTGGCTCCAAATCATCAACTCCAGTCGGAAAGCACGACATCCATTCATTGAAAATGCCTATTTGGAGTGTTTTTGACTAATGATAGAGAGAAGATGAGGGTGTGCAAAGACTGATGAGAAGAACGTAGCAGAGGATATGTATCAATATCATGAAGTGTTTAGTATTGATAACCACATGTGGTTTTCATATGACGAATCGCTATCATAGTATCAATCACCTCACAGCGCTGATTCCATATCATGGTTTGTGGTAGAACTGGAAAAACTAGGACTGTACATAAAATACATTTTCTACGAAAATTAATGCTCGTCGTGAGTTAATTCTAATACCTCCACGCTATGGCAATAATTGTGCATTCAGTCATCATCAACCACTAGAGGTAGAAGTTGAATTGCTCAAGATACAATGGCGTATGGCCCACATAATATTAGATGAGCTCAATAAATTATCATTACTTTGAACATTGGAAAGTGGGCGATATTTGAATATGAGTTTTCACTCTTGGGATCTATACGAATGTCCACCGCTTCGAAGCACAACGAAGCATTCATGGACCGTAAAAGCTGCCTCCCAACTAGAGAAACCAAAATATGTCATTGTTTCGGCGCAGGCTGGTAAAAAAGATAATCTATGGCAAAGGACATTATATTATTCACCGACTGCAAACTCACAAGTTCTAAACTTTATCTCAATTCAGTATTCTTTTCTCAGGAGGACTCGCATTTGGACTTCAAAAAAAGTTTCGGCATTTTGTTCAATATGTACTTTCGATTTCGTAAATACCATTACGACTGCAATAGTGATCGTTCTTTACTAACCATCGCCAAGTCTTAATGGAACGGCCCTCTCGCGGATAATGATTGATCGCATCAGAACGAGCCCGGAAAAAAAGGCTGCCGTAGATGTGTGAATAGAGTTCGAATGCAAAGAAGTTTCACCACCGAATACGACTGCTTATTGTTTTAATCTTACACGATCGCGTTGTTGAATATTGTCCATTGACCGACATTATCCGTAAAATTTTATAGATTAGCAAAATCTGAGAGATACGAAGCATCAAGGTTGATTCGCAATCATCATGGTACAAAGTGGGCCCATGGAAACGTTCCATATCGCGTGACGGAAGGTTTAATAATAGCTGCAGGTGAAGGTTCAACGAAAGACGACATGTGTCCAATCGTATATGTTAAGGGTCATGAAAAACGAAAATGGCTAGCTGATATACTAAATATGAAAAATGAGCTATTTATTGAATCGTTGAATATAGACTTTGACGATATGGATGTCTCCAGTAAATTAGATGGAAATTCTAATCTACGATGTGAAAAGCATACAAACAATTGTGCCCTACAAAATGTATTTAAAATCTTTAATTAGTGGTTGAATCATAAAGATTCGTGCAAATAAAAGAAATGCCTCACTATATACTTTTTATTCTCCTCACCCCATACTTAGTTATGTCAGGATCATCTGGTATCGGATTGTGCATCTGAATACAATATTACTTTAGAATGTGAATCTCAATTTTTTTGTATGGAATTTGATTGAAAATAGAGTATCATAATCGCTCAATGATGATCGAAGACATTCATCGGTATACGTTCGATAGATGTTCGTGAGCCGTTTGTTGGAAGTTTGCGAGGCGTTCGAAGATAGATGTTCGTGAGCCGTTTGTTGGAAGTTTGCGAGGATTCGAAGATTTTCGACAGTCGTTCATGAAACGTTCCAAAGACTTCCGAAGACATTCAAGTGACGTTCGAAAACATTCATAACACGTTGAAGACATGCATGAAGGGTTTAAAGAGTTTCAAGAGACTTTCTACGACGTTCATGAGACGATTGAAGATGTTCGTGAGACGTTCATGAGACTTTCGAAAACGTTTATAAGAAGTTTGACGACATTCATGAAAGGTTCGAAAACGTTCAAGAGATCTCTAACGATATTCATAATATGATTGAAGACATCGATGTGGGGTTCGAAGACGCTTGAGAGACTTTCAAAGACATTTGCAAGGGGATTGAAGACGTTCAAAAAACTTTCGAATTTGTTCAAGCGACTTTCGAAAACGTTCATAAGACATTTGAAGACATTCATGAGAGGTGCGAAGACCTTCAGAGACTTTCGAAGACATTTAAGAGATCTTTGACGATATTCATAATACGTTTGAAGACATTAATGAGGGGTTCGACAACGTTTTAGAGACTTTCAAAGACATTCACGACGGGTTTGAAGACGTTCAAGAAACTTTCGAATACGTTCAAGAGACTTTCGACGACATTCATAATACGTTTGAATACATTCATGAGGGGTTCGAAGACGCTTGAAAGACTTTCAAAGACATTTACGAGTGGTTCGAAGACGTTCGAGAGACTTCCGACGGCATTCATAATACGCTTGAAGACATTCATGAGGGGTTCGAAGACGCTTAAGAGACTTTCAAAGACATTCACGAGAGGTGCGAAGGGTTCAGAGACTTTCGAAGACATTCAAGAGATCTTTGACAATATTCATAATACGTTCGAAGACATGGATGAGAGGATCGACGACGTTTTAGAGACTATCAAAGACATTCACGCGGGGTTTGAAGACGTTCAAGAAACTTTCGAAAACGTTCAAGATACTTTCGACGACATTCATAATACGTTTGAATACATTCGCGAGGGGTTCGAAGACGCTTGAGAGACTTTCAAAGACATTCCCGAGGGGTTCGAAGATGTTCAAAAGACTTTCGACGGCATTCATAATTCGTTTGAAGACATTCATGAGTGGTTCGAAGACGCTTGAGAGACTTTCAAAGACATTCACGAGAGGTGCGAAGAGGTTCTGAGACTTTCAAAGACATTCACGAGAGGTTTGAAGACGTTCAAGAAACTTTCGAAAATGTTCAAGAGACTTTCGACGACAATCATAATACGTTTGAATACATTCGTGAGGGGTTCGAAGACGCTTTAGAGACTTTCAAAGACATTCACGAGGGGTTTGAAGACGTTCAAGAAACTTTAAAATACGTTCAAGAGACTTTCGACGACATTCATAATACGTTTGAATACATTCATGAGGGGTTCGAAGACGCTTGAAAGACTTTCAAAGACATTTACGAGTGGTTCGAAGACGTTCGAGAGACTTCCAACGGCATTCATAGTACGTTTGAAGACATTCATGAGGGGTTCGAAGACGCTTAAGAGATTATCAAAGACATTCACGAGAGGTGCGAAGACGTTCAGAGACTTTCAAAGACATTTACGAGAGGTTTGAAGACGTTCAAGAAACTTTCGAAAATGTTCAAGAGACTTTCGACGACAATCATAAGACATTTAAATACATTCGTGAGGGGTTCGAAGACGCTTTAGAGACTTTCAAAGACATTCACGAGGGGTTTGAAGACGTTCAAGAAACTTTCGAAAACGTTCAAGAGACTTTCGACGAAATTCATAATACGTTTAAAGACATTCATGAGGGGTTCGAAGACGCTTGAGAGACTCTCAAAGACATTCACGAGAGGTGCGAAGACGTTCAGAGACTTTCGAAGTCATTCAAGAGATCTTTGACAATATTCATAATACGTTTGAAGACATTCATGAGGGGTTCGAAGACGCTTGAAAGACTTTCAAAGACATTTACGAGGGCTTCGAAGACGTTCAAGAGACTGTCGACGGCATTCATAATACGTTTGAAGGCATTCATGAGGGGTTCGAAGACGCTTAAGAGACGTTTAAGGACATTTGCGAGAGGTTTGAAGACGTTCAAGAGGCTTCAAGAGGGTGCGCACCCAAACAAACTCAAACACATTCCACCAAAACTGTGAAAATCCCAAAGAAACCCAAACAATTCCAGCGAAACTCAAACGTCATGAAAGTCTTCGGTTTATGGATGTTGCCGAAGATCGAATTATGAATGTCGTCGAATATCTCTGAACGTCTTCGAAGGCCTCTTGAACGTCGTCAAACCCCTCGCAAATTTCCTTGAAAGTCTCTTAAGCGTCTTCGAACCCCTCATGAATGTCTTCAAACGTATTACGAATGCCGTCGAAAGTCTCTTAAACGTTTTCGAAAGTTTCTTGAACGTCTTCAAACACCTCGGGGATGTCTTTGAAAGTCTCTAAAACATCGTCGAGCCTCTCATCCATGTCTTCGAACGTATTATGAATATTGTCAAAGATCTCTTGAATGTCTTCGAAAGTCTCTGAACGTCTTCGTACCTCTCGTGAATGCCTTTGAAAGTCTCTTAAGCTTCTTCGAACCCCTCGTGAATGTCTTCAAACGTATTATGAATGCCGTCGAAAGTCTCTTGAACGTTTTCGAAAGTTTCTTGAACGTCTTTAAACTCCTCGTGAATGTCTTTGAAAGTCTCTAAAACGTCGTCGAACCCCTCATCAATGTCTTCAAACGTATTATGAATATTGTCAAAGATCTCTTGAATGACTTCGGAAGTCTCTGAACGTCTTCGCACCTCTCGTGAATGTCTTTGAAAGTCTCTTAAGCGTCTTCGAACCCCTCATGTATGTCTTCAACGGATTACGAATGCCGTCGAAAGTCTCTAGAACGTCTTCAATCCCCTCGCGAATATCTTTGAAAGTCTCTCAAGCGTCTTCGAACCCCTCATCGATGTCTTCAAACATATTATGAATATCGTCAAAGATCTCTTGAACGTATTCGAACCTCTCATGAATGTCTTCAAACGTCTTATGAACGTTTTCGAAAGTCTCATGATCGTCTCACGAACATCTTCAAACGTCTCATGAACGTCGTAGAAAGTCTCTTGAAACTCTTTGAACCCTTCATGCATGTCTTCAACGTGTTATGAATGTTTTCGAACGTCACTTGATTGTCTTCGGAAGTCTCTGAAACGTTTCAGGAACGACTGTCGAAAATCTTCGAATGCCTCGCAAACTTCCAACAAACGGCTCACGAACATCTATCTTCGAATGCCGCGCAAACTTCCAACAAACGGCTCACGAACATTTATCGAACGTATACCGATGAATGTCTTCGATCATCATTGAGCGATTCTGATACTCTATTTTCAATCAAATTCCATACAAAAAAATTGAGTTTCACATTCTAAAGTAATATTGTATTCAGATGCACTATCCAATATCAGATGATGCTGACATAACTAAGTATGGGGTGAGGAGAATAAAAAGTATATAATGTTGCATTTCTTTTATTTGCACGAATCTTTATGATTCAACTACTAATTAAAGATTTTAAATACATTTTGTAGGGCACAATTGTTTGTATGCTTTTCACATCGTAGATTTGAATTACCATCTAATTTACTTGAGACATCCATATCGTCAAAGTCTATATTCAACGACTCAATAAATAGCTCATTTTTCATATTTAGTATATCAGCTAGCCATTTTCGTTTTTCATGACCCTTAACATATACGATTGGACACATGTCGTCTTTCGTTGAACCTTCAACTGCAGCCTTTATTAAACCTTCAGTCACGCTATATGGAACGTTTCCATATGCCCACTTTATACCATGATGATTGCGAATCAACCTTGATGCTTCGTATCTCTCAGATTTTGCTGATCTATAAAATTTTACGGATAATGTCGGTCAATGGACAATTTCCAATAACGCGATCGTGTAAGATCAAAACAATAAGCAGTCGTATTCGGTGGTGAATCTTCTTTGCATTCGAACTCTATTCACACATCTACGGCAGCATTTTTTACAGGCTCGTTCTGATGCGATCAATCATTATCCGCGAGAGGGCCGTTACATTAAGACTTGGCGATGGTTAGTAAAGAACGATCACTATTGCAGTCATAATGGTATTTACGAAATCGAAAGTACATATTGAACAAAATGCCGAAACTTTTTTTGACGTCCAAATGCGAGTCCTCCTGAGAAAAGAATGCTGAATTGAGATAAAGTTTAGCACTTGTGAGTTTGCAGTCAGTAAATAATATAACGTCCTTTGCCATAGATTATCTTTTTTTCCAGCCTGCGCCGCACCAATTACATATTTTGGTTTCTCTAGCTGCGAGGCAGCTTCTATGGTCCATGAATGCTTCGTTGTGCTTCGAAGCGGTGCACATTCGTATAGATCCCAAGAGTGAAAACTCATATTCAAGTATCGCCCACTTTTCAATGTTCAAAGTAATGATAATTTATTGATCTCATCTAATATTATGTGGGGCATACGCCATTGTAACTTGAGTAATTCAACTTCTACCTCTAGTGGTTGATGATGACTGAATGCACAATTATTGTCATAGCGTGAAGGTATTAGAATTAACTCACGACGAGAATCAATTTTCGTAGAAAATGTATTTTATGCACAGTCCTAGTTTTTCCAGTTCTACCACAAACCATGATACGGAATCAGCGCTGTGATGTGATTGATACTATGATAGCGATTCGTCATATGAAAAGCACATGTGGTTATCAATACTAAATACTTCATGATATTGATACATATCCTCTGCTACGTTCTTCTCATCAGTCTTTGCACACCCTCATCTTCTCTCTATCATTAGTCAAAAACGCTCCAAATAGGCATTTTCAATGAATGGATGTCGTTCTTTCCGACTGGAGTTGATGATTTGGAGCCACTTATTGGTATTATTTGTTAGTCGGATGGGGCAGTGCTTTATTGCCCCACAATCGATCTCATGTGATTGCAGTTTATCCTCTGATCTAAAGTAATGCACACACCTGCGAAATAATGGATTGTTGTTTAATTCGTCTAGCACATATAACAATATAGTAATTATGTCAACTTCACACTGATGGCATATATATATTTTTCAATGGCTGTCTCTGTTTACTCCTGCGCTCACGAGGCTTGACAGGTTCTTGATCTATGTGAAATGTCATCCATTGTTATCCTCAGTATCTTGTCGCAAATTGATATCCTTTTCTTCTCCTCATGTTGAGCCACGTGTATTGGAGGGATGTTTTCTTTGGTGGTATGCATATTGACGGATAAATAGTTTTGAAGCACAATTAAAAAAAAAATTTGACCTATAGTCGTTGGGCATCCAATATTCGATAGATTCAATACGGTTGAATAATGCATGTAAGAATATCCGTGGTGACGGTTTCGTTCAGCTGGGAACAAAGCTGTGACAGTCACCCATGAGAAACGTGTATTATCTCTTGATTGATCGCGCACACACACACACACACACACACACACACGCACGCACGCACGCACGTACGCACACACACACGCACACAACACTCATCGACGCCGGGTTCTCCTTCCCGCCAGTCGCTCCAAGGACCACATGGCCCCTCTGTGACGTCACACGCGCCCGGCGACCGCCCCTCGACCGTAGCGCCACCTTGGCTTCCCCACTCTTGACACACCACCTCCCGTTGAAGCAGAACCGCCCTAGCCCTACTACTGGGGCCCTTCCCCTTTCACCATCCCCTCCTTTATTCCTTCCATTCTTTCCGACATTCACAGTACTTCCAGAGTTCCCCCCCCCCCCCCCCCAAGTGTTGACCGCAACCATGCTTTCCTAATGCACTACTGTATCGCATTTGCACGAGGGCCCAGGGAAACTGCGGAAAACCTGGGCCGATACAGGCGGCTATATTTGGCTGAGTTTCATTTGTATTACCATCAGAAACTCAGACAAACTGCCTCCCGCTCAGAGGTTGACGCGCAAACCAGTGTGCGGGCAAGCGGTCGCCGCTCCAAGTATTGGCAGTCTCTAATGCTGCTTAACTTCAGTGACCGCCGAGCCCGCACACCGACCGCGCGCCCACCTCCGTCGGTTAATAATTTATTATTTTTCCTATAAAACAAGATCTAAGTAACGGAAAAAAAAATCTATGACAAGTACTAGATAATGGTGTATAGAATAACCACAAAAAACCTCAAGGCAATCGGTTCAAAGGTTTTCGGGAAATTTTAGGTACCGATTTGAAAAACGTGGTTTTGAGAAGAACGCGTTTGAAAATGTGGGAATGAATAAATCATGAAATTTGTCAACTTACATGGAATCATCGATACCAGGCCCATAGTTTAGGTCTTCTACGGTTAACGGAATGTTCATAGCTTCTGAATCCTCGACCTCGACCATCTAGGTGTATATCTTCCGTTAATACAGGGCAATTTTCGAACCGCAGTCGGGTCCGGAACGGTACCGCAGCTGGGCCAGCGAAAATACAACTGGGCTCGTACCGCAGTCCGATGCTGGCCAGTGGTCGGCAACCAGCCCCTGGACCGTAGCTATTATTTCGGCTTCGGGGCAGCCTGTGGCCAGTGGTGCCGCCTATCCTCGGCTAAACGTTTAGCACCGTTGGGACTGTCACGTCCGGAAGGGACGTGGGCATATATTTTTTGATTCCCTCCTTTTTTGCCTACGACAAGCGCAATAGCACGGGATGAGGGTATAAAATTAGGAAATCATGCAGTCATTTGGTATCGAGAAATAATCCGACAAATTTGTACAAACTTAACTAAAGGTTTATTACAAATAAGTGATCGGATGAATAAAGTTACTTATACAGACAAAATGACAATCAAAATAACTTTGAAGTCGGGGGAACAATCGGATTAACATAAAATGAAATTTGTCGCTTACAGTGGTCGCTTCGTTTGTGAGTGTATCAGTGTGTAGGTGCGCTCGCTCGCAAGGATATCGGTTGACGCTCGCAGATAAGGGCCTCATTGACGGACGCCACACTTCGGAAAGCGGTCACAAGCAGCAGACTTTCGGACGCTGACCGTATTTATGTTTTTACGCGTGGTAAACCGCACTTGAAATACTTTATGGACTCGAGGCCGCGAGAGTCGACTAAAAGATTATACGATACTTCGGTCAAAACCCGATATTGTATAATATTCGAAACTCTATTATACCGGTTCTACACTTCGATTTCTCTCAGAACAAGATTAAGAAGTGAAGTTAATTCGATGGAAACGTTGCGAGACTACGATCTGATTGATGAAGATTGTCGGGAGACTTGATCTGAACGCGATGGAAATTGTTGGAAGACTTGATCTGAACGTGATGGAAATTGTTGGAAGACTTGATCTGAACGCGATGGAAATTGTCGGAAGACTGACTTCAGGCAGGAAGTCTTCCTTGATATGGAAATAAGGAGGGGTTCGATAGTGGGAGAAGGAACTTTAAGGTTTAGCGTGATTGGTCACGATATTCATGATTCGCAGAATCGATCTCGATCATTCCTTATATAGAATTGCACGGATCCAAGGCAGGGGACCTTTGTCCCGTGTTTCGGCGAAAAAGCGCATGGGACATAGAGTTTGATATCTGAGACCTAAGCATTCGCATGGTTTGTGTTATGTCGATTTATGACGATGGTGACTTCTCATATCGAGAGGTTTATATATCGGACTACGCTGCGAGACCCGATGTCTTATTATTTAGTCGGAGTTATAAGTTCGTCGGAGACGTCTAGGCTATGTTATGATGAAATATTCTAGGGTCGTGGCTTCTCTTGGTGAGTATGCGGATGGGCCGGCGTAGGATTTTTGGAGTCTGTTGATCGAGCTGATGGTTGATTTTTCGTTCGACAGCTCTTCTTGGAATATGCGCCTGAGATCGTGTTCTTGTTGACAGCCAATGGGATAGGAAAAGTCGATGACTGTGGCGGTGCGGCTATCGTGTATATATCGCTGTGATTTGAATATGCTCACGGAACGTATGCAAGTTCCGTTTAATGCTGTTACGCGTCTTATCCTTAGATTTATACATTTATTACGCTTATGACGGCAAATGAGGATATTGGGAATAACCAAGAGAAGGCACATGTAACAGGACAGTGATGCGCACATGCTGGCCCAGTTGTTTATAATTTCCAGGGATGTTATTAAAATCAATCACATTTCCCAATATTTCATAGTATCGTAACAATGTCATATATCAGTGGCACTCCGTGTTTAGACATTTATTTCGGTCGACCAATGTATTTTTTAAAATTCAATTCGTTTTTTTCTCAGTGTACTATTCTCCGACCGTTCCAAAAAATCTTTATTCATTTTGTCCTGAAGGACTGTATTATCCGTGCGGTGTTAAGATTTCGATGACCGAAGCTTCAGGAACCCGAGAAATACGCATCGGCCGTCCCGCCGCCTGGCTCCATAAATTTTCCTACCCGCTATCAACCGACTGTTTTTTAGCCTCCTCTTCGATGATTAGATCATAAGTTATCTTCTTGAGATCTTTTTCTGGTCGTCGGATTCAAAGAACTTTTGCAACAGGTTTGCACGATAGCGGGAAATGATCGTGGGCCATTCACGGAGTGTTTATCTTCTCGGGCCTCTCGAGCGATGAGGTTCGAACATCTGGTGGTCGTTGTAGCGGCTAGGATCAAAGAATTTTAAATGATGTAGCTAGGACGATCAGGTGCGGGAGCTTTGAATATCAGATGGTCTCTCAACGCTGCGTGGTATAGTGGGGACTCATAGGTGACTCTTTCACGTCTCTATCTCTCTCTTCCGCTCTCTTGATTTTATTGTTTTTTTTAAATCCTTTACTCCGTTGTTGCGCTCAAGCAATGTTGACTATAAGTACCGACAGGCCTCCTATACCTATCCCATTCGTAACGTATAATACCAGTAATGTTATTTTCATTCTTCCGCGTGTGTCGAGTAATCCACGCACTACATGAATAGTCTTCGTGCGAGAGTCCTCGTATACCGGCGCAGGCAAACGATAGAATCATCTCGTAAATGATACAAAGGACGGGCCAACGATGCCAGCTCGATTGCTGAGACTATACTGCACGTATAAGCTAATACACAAATATGTATGTATGCACACACACACACACACACACACACACACACACACACACACACACACACACACACACACACACACACACACACACACACACACACACACACGCACGCACGCACGCACGCACGCACACACACACACACACACACACACACACACACACACACACACGCACGCACGCACGCACGCACGCACGCACGCACACGCGCGCACACACACACACACACACACGCACAGGCGCACACACACACACACACACACACACACACACGCACACGCACACGCACACGCACACGCACACGCGCACGCACACGCGCACGCACACGCGCACGCACACGCGCACACGCGCACACACACACACACACACACACACACACACACACACACACACACACACACACACACACACACACACACACACACACACACACACATATATATATATATATATATACACCCGGTACTGCAAAGTTGGCTTCTGTTTGCCAATGCTGCTGAAGCAGCTATATGGATCCAATTTAATTTGTATGCCGGCGATGTTTCTCTTTTCCAAGTCCAGTTCTTCGACGCTCTTCTCTCCATATACTATAAACCCGCGTACTCATTCCCAATCGGCCACCCTTCGGTGAGCTGCCACCCCCTTCCTCCACCACTCTACCCTTTTCTGTCACGGACTCTTCTCTTTCGCCCAACGTTGTTCCGACATTATTTTACAGAGATTCGCTTTTTCTATTTTCCATCGTAGACAAAAAAAACAAAGGGAATAAAGTACGAACGCACAGTCGAACATGGAGCAGAGAACGTGTCTTTTCGCTCGAGAGTGTATAGCCTGGACCGTACAGCGGATCATCGATCTAGGGTTCTAAGCGTCTCAAATCATATTGCCTCTTTGTTCATATTTCGCAGGGAAAATGACACGGCGAAGAATGGCTAGGAATATGAACTTTTCATACATTTCTCGAAAGCAAGTAAAAAATGTATATCGGCAAGTATCGAGGAGCCAAAAATATGAATTTGTCTCGGATCAACCACAACGACTGAAAAACGTCTGTAGGTATCGCGAAGACAAATGTATGGATTTTTTGGCCCGATCACCGACAGCAAAAAATCAGTACCTTTGGGTATCCCGAGGCCGCAAAAAGATAAGTTTGTCTTGCATCTAATCTCCGCAATGAAAAATTCTTAGGGCTTCAGCTATCGAAATACCCAGAATCTGTATGTCTCGTAAATCAATCAGATAAAAAATATAAATCTTTGGTTGCTAAAATTCATTTCGAGAGAACCAAATAATACTTTCCGCTTAACAGAACAGAAAGCCAAAATGTGGAACTGTCTTCCTTTGAACACAGATAACAAAAAATGTATTTTTCCAGGTACTGAAAAGTCAGAAATATGAATCCTTCGTTACTCGACGACAATGAAAAATGTTTACCTGTATGTATCGGGGAGCCGAAAATATGGAATATGTCTTGTATCAAGAGCAAAGAATGACAAATATATTTAGGCATCGCGAAGTCAAATGTGCGGAGTTGGCACGATCGCGAATCACGAGAAGCCAGAAGTATGTTTTCTCGCACCAAACTTGGGCAATGAAACAATCTCCGAGGTATAGGTATCGAAGAGGCAAAAATCTCAATGTCTCTCAAATCAATCAGCTAAAAAATCTAGATCTTTGGGTGCTGCGAACCCGAAATCCGTTCGAAGACAATAAAAAATTATATCCTATTCAGCGGCCTCAAGTGGCATCAACAAAGCGATCAACCATCTATGTAAATCCAATGTATGGGTACCTTTAAATGTACATTTCACTGACTGGAATTCGTGGTTATAAAAATAATAAAAATGAATTATTATAAAATGATAAAAATAAAACAAATTATGATACCATTGTCTTACTTGTGTCGTGGATGCCATTCCCCAGATTTCTACGAATTCAAATATCTTAAAATACTTTTCCCCGGCCGAATATGAATTTGAAACAAGACACTTACAGTTTCTTCAAACGTATTTCAACTCTGTGGACTAAAACTAATGAATTCGTTCTCTTTCAAAGAAATATAATCTCTTTTAACAATGTTTTAAAAGTTACGAAAGAACGGCGAGCAATAAAACAAACCACGGAAAACATTATTGTTTGTTTAACTTTTTTTTTAAACTATGGTTTACCTTAAAATGATAACTTATCTTAATTCAAAGAATGGCTTCATTATATTTTCTCCAATAATCAATTGTACAAATAGATAAATAAATAACTTATAAAACAGTCAAGCACAACGTACGTATTTTACGTAATTTGGTGTCATAATTTGTACAAGAAATGTACCCAAAATTGTTAGACCCTAGAAACAATCTTATCGTAAAACTTTTATTTTATTTAACTTTTTCGTTAACTTCGTTAAAATTTTCGTTAACTTTAATTTGTAGATTGAAAATAATAATATCATTATTACAACATAAAATTGATATCACCATTATAGAAAGATAAAGCTTATGAACGACACGGTGCAAGGTGTAGGCGTGCATAGTTAAGAAGAAGAAACTCGGAAAGATATAGGATTTTCCGTTCCTACCGGCTGAAGAAATAACTGTCTCAACAAAATCGGTATATTTTTTCACATTATAATGTCGCATCAATTGCCAGTCAGCGCGGTCAACATGTATGTAATCTGATGTGTAATAGTTGTGTCATAAAGTAGAAAATCCATGTTGAGTAATCCATCTTCGAGGAAGTGCTGTATAAATTGATTGGCATAGAAATCAGCATAGCATGTACATCGATCGTAATAACAATGTCCGTATTACGAAAGTAATTAAGGGGTATTCATCTTTCATGATCAGTCAGGCTACGAGCTCTATGCTCGAGAACAGGGAACGGCTCGATGTCGAAGAGAAGAAGCAAATTGTGGATGCTGCTCAAATTTTCCGAAGATTATCGGAAAATGTTCAAACTTTGCGACAAGAAGGCTGAACCGCTGACGCTCTTCCAGAACGGACTACATGGGACTTTTTATTGGCCAAATGCAAAAAGACTATTGAATGGCGATACAGCAATTTTGTAACGGTCATCGTTATACGGACAGCAATTGAACTCGTCTTTTGGATCTTGGTTCAGCCATCTTGCTAAATTTGTTAATGCTCGAGGCATCCATTTTCACAGAGGCCGAACGTTATTTTCCAAGTTGGCAGTTTTTTTCTAGATGCCGTAGCAGCGGTGTTATGCGTGGTCGTCCAATACACCAAGAGCCAGGCTCAAGAGGTTATAATCTCTGATTTGACTGGGGAAGGGGACGACCCCCCGCCCTCCTCCGTATCTCGCCCCCAGTCGTCCAATTACTCCCACAAATATTGCTTCAAATGTGTGGAGGAAACTTTTTTCTTTCAAATCGTACTTTCTCCCTCGCAACACTTTCTACAACTTCGACGGAAAGGTAGAGGGCCATGAATGTAATCTCCCATGTCAGGTCTTTTAAAATGCTCCTTGCATGGAATATAAATGATGTCACTGTAATTTCGATGATGTTCCGAAAAACGGTCCCACACTATGACAATGAAACGACCCGATTATTTCAGGAGCAAGGTCTTTAGAAGGGATTCGAGCTCGTTCTTGGTCAATTTCCAGGGGTTCTTGGCGGGGTTCACTGTACGCATACCCGTGCATGCAAACATGTCGACATTATTTTTCGGAAGAGAAATGAAATCTGGCTGCAATGAAATCTTTTGCAGAGCGAGCATCTTTGCTACTACCGTTGCATAAAGACTTGTATGGCTTGTGACGAGGATCAATCGACATTCAACATTTCTATTGCCTCTATTTGTCGAGCGGGTGCCATAGACGCTTGGCTTTTCCCACGTGTGTCTGCATGTTCCAAAAAACTTCTCACAATTGTCTGGAAAAAAGACGCACCTGTATCAATAACTTCCCTCTCCCTAGAAAAGCGAACATAAGCATCGTTTACAATGGCTCCTTGGCCACCAACCGCCACCCCGTTGGCCGTGAGTCCGCGCCTACAACCGTCATCTCCTCCCCACGGGCGCCTTGGTTTTGGACACCCGCCTTGCCAATACCTTATCTACACGTGAAGTCGCTTGGAGTACTTCCTGTCCACCGCGTTGAGTGACCCGCCCCACCTGACTCCCCGCACCCCCGTGCATGAGTCTTGTGCGGACAATCGTTATTCCCACACTGTGGACCCCTTGACTTTAGGCATCCCCTCTCCCACCTCGTCAATGTCTCACCTTCGATCGCTGTTTCGTCCCCACTGCGTAACGTCAATCCCCCATCCGCGCACCCCCCTCGCCGGCATTTAGACGAAAACCCGCTTAATATGCTCTATTAGTATGCTATCAGGCTAATGCATTTTACGATGAACTGACTAGAAAAAAGAGAAAAACTCAACACAGATGTTATCTACTTAAGTAACATAAATATATATATATACATATTTTGACCTCGGTACCTTACAATTACAATATTTCCAAGCTCTTCTGCATTGAGGAAACCAAGTAACGAGATATAAATGTACCTTCCTCTTCTTCTCTCTAGAATTTGTCGTAAAGCACGCACATGCGCACACAAACACACATACACTAAAAGTAATACAAGCTTGTCTTTGAGACTTCTCTACCGATGGTCATCGATTGTACGGTCGTGATACTGGTGGTTGTTTATACGTTCGTCTCGACGACGGATTTGTATACACACGGACGTCACGGCAAAACGACGAAATGTCTCTCCGTACGCATGTCAATGCCTGAAATCTTTGCCTACGTCTAACAAAAAAGAAATTTCAGTGATTGGCCACTTGCTGAATTTCAGTATAGCAGAAAAAGAAATTGCATTGGCATGCCGCATTCTCTCCATTTACTTATTGAAATTTGCACACTTGTTCTTGGATCACACAATCACTGGACTTGAACGAATCCACCTTCTCGTCAGTAGTTCTGAGGCTACTGATTAGTAGCCCCTTAGAATGCACGCGAGCGTTTCGAAAACGAGACAGAAGTCGACTTTACATTCATTTTGGGGTTTTCACAACATTTAAGCTACAGAGTGAACAATTCAACAAATGTCAATAAAGGTGATGTCGTTTTTGCTGACGGTTTAAGTATATCCTCGACTAACAGACGTCAAACAGCCTTCGACGATTTATGAGTGTTTATGGATGTATGCCGCGCTTGAAAAAAAGTGTAAACTAGCCGGATAATTTTGAATCGCGCTTTGCGACAACAAAAGGTTCAAAAAATATATTTCCGGGGCGTTCACGGACAAAACTCAGCTTTCCAATACTCTTTTTGTGGACGCTGTGTGACCTTTTTACCCGAGTTTTTTACCTTCCAAGGTCGAAATATACCATTTGTACGTTGGTAGTAATTGTAGTGTCAGTGTGTGGTATCGGGTTCTTACAAAAAGCGGTACACGTTGATTAGGGTAAACCGTTTTTTATTTGTATTTTGTAATTGAGGGTGGTACAGGGTATGCGATGTTCCCTCTTACCGATCCCACTTCCTACTACTCAGTACGCGATTGTCGTATCGTACGCATCGTCGTGTCGTTGCGTTTGCTCCCCCACTCTCTCTACTGAGGTTCGGATCTCACACTCTTCTCGGCTTTTTTTTCCACACATGAATTTTGTGTTATTTTACTTTGCTAATTAATCTCATAGGTTATATCGTAAGTTACATCGTAGGTAGCTATTCGCATACACTTTTTTTTTTATTTCTTTATCTCGTCTTTCGTGTTTTCTCCTTCTCCTAGACCTTGGTTGCATTCTACAATTTGATTTACGTGACGTTTCCACATTTCGCCTTCGACATCCACCCAGTAGGTGACTTCGGGGATGGATTCCCTAACTATAATTGCTTCAGTCCATTTTTCTTTCGACTTTCTATAATCACGTACCATCACTCTTTGTCCTATTGCGAAATGGGTTTTTCTACTTCCTCTCGCATATTTTATGTGGTTTTCTTGTCGTTTTACCAATGTTTCGCTCGCAGGCGAGGGTCTTAGTAGTGAGAATCTCTTCTTATTTCTCTGCACTATCATAAGCTTCGCTGGAGAATTGCCAGTTGTTTTATGCGGTGTCGAGCGGAAATCCAACAGGAATAAATTCATCACATACTCTATCGTACGTCCACTTTCCACAATACGTTTGACATGTGACTTAAAAGTCGCAACAAAACGTTCGGCTGCCCCATTTGTGGCCGGGTAATGGGGAGGAGTGAAGCTTTGACGCACTCCTGTGGCCTTATTAAATTCGATAAACGATTTCGCGATAATCGCTCCACCATTATCCGTGACCATGTGCACTGGGTAGCCGAAAATTATGTACAATCTTTTTAATATCGCTATGGTTGTGTCGGCGTTTATTTTTCTTACTATAATCGCCTCGGGCCACTTAGAATACGCATCTACTACGACTAGGAACATTCTTCCGAACAGTGGTTCAAGGAAGTCGAGATGAATCCTGTGCCACGCGCCCGGCGGCCATGTCCATGGTGTTAAATTGATTTTCGGTGTTTTTTTTTGTTCTGCAAACAAAGTATGCATCCCATCGTGATTTTTTCGATATCTTGATCTATTTCGGGCCACCAAACGAATGACCGTGCAATTTGTTTCATTTTTACTATGCCTAAATGGCTAGAATGCAATTCTTTTAATATTAGATCTTGCAACGATGTTGGTATTATGAGGCGGTGGCCCCATAGCGCACATCCTTGGTCCACTGTTATCTCATTGCATCGGCGGAAGAATGGTTCCCATCCGGGGTCTTTGGCCTTTTCCGACGGCCACCCGCCTACGACGTATCGCTGCACATGAGACAGTATCGGATCTTTTCGCGTTTCATATTTTACTTTTTTCCAATTCAGATTAGCGAACTCCGACTCCTGGATTTCCCGCAAAAAACCAGTTTCCGCGCTATCCACTGTTACCTGATTTAAGACTAATACATCCTCAACTGGCGCTCGCGAGAGGAAGTCTGCACAATTTTTTGTCCAGAAACATGTTCTCTTTTAAATTGGAATACTTTCAAAAAAATTGCCCAATGCTGAAGGCGCTTGGCTGCCATTTTTGGGATTCCAGTTTTTGGTCCAAAAATGCGTGTTAAGATCTGGCTATCGGTACGTAATTCGAATTCACGTCCAAAAACATACTCATAGTATTTGGTAACTCCGAATATCATGGCTAGGCCCTCTCTGTCCAATCGAGAATATTTTGATTTTGTTGCGCTTAGTTTTTTTACTCTCAAATGCTGCCGGTCGTTCGTGGCCCTCTACGCTTATCTGAGCCAGGATCGCCCCCACTCCCACAGGACTTGCGTCGCACGTCAGTATCACCGTGAGTTTTGGGTTGAAGTGCATTAACACTTCATTTGAAGCTAATCGCTGATTGATTTTTTTAAATGCTCCATCGCATTTTGTATCCTACTTAAACTGATTTTTCTTTAAGCATTCGTATATGGGGTTGATAACGTCTGTAATTCCTTTGAAGAAACGCGAATAATACGTAATCTTCCCCAAGAATGATCGCACCATCGTTATATTTTCCGGTACCGGTGCGTCTATCAATGCTTTTACGCGACTCTCTAATAGTTGGATGCTTTGCGCGGTTACTTTGAATCCAAAAATTTCCAACGTGGTTTGAAACCACGTGCATTTATTTAGTTTGATCTTCAGGCCTTCCGCGGATAAACGTTGGAGAACTTGACTGACTCGTTCCCTCATTTGATTCATATCTATTACGAATATTATTATATTGTCGATCAAAATTTTTACACCGACAACCCCCGCCATTATCATGCTAATTCGTCACTGGAACGAACCGGGGCCGGTGCTTACCCCATATGGAAGAACATTATACGCGTGAAGCCCAAATTCGGTGGAAATTACCACTAACTTTTTTGACTCGTCATCGAGTGGTGCCTGATCATACGCTTCTTTCAAGTCCAAATCGGTAAATATTCTTCCCCCCTCTAAAGATGCAAAAATTTCTTCCATCCGAGGCAGCGGGAAGTGGTCTCTCTCCACGCATTGGTTCAACGTTACCGAGTAATCCCCACACAATCGTACCTCCCCGCTGGCTTTGATTACCGGAACAATTGGCGTTCCCCAGTCGCTAAATTCGACAGAAAATATACGTTTCCCTTCTATCAGACGATTTATTTCTTTCTCCACTTTATCTTTAAGTGTGTAAGGGATTGGTCGCGGTTGGCAACATTTAGGTATTGCTTCCTTCTTTCAAATATCGTAACGTGTTTGAAAAATTCCCACCCCGGAAAAAAACATTAGCAAATTTGTTCCGTAACATTTCCATTACCTTATTTGGAGGATTTATTACTTGAGTTGTTAATTGGTTAATCTTCGGTTTGGTTTGCGGAGGCCACAGCCGAAAAGTATTTAGCCAGTCTCTGCCCATGATTGCTGTACCTTCTTTCACCACATGCAGGCGCAACTCCGTAGCGATTAAACCCTTATAGCTCGCTTTTACATACAATACACCCATAGGGCAAAATTGTGTAGAATCGTAATTTGTTAGGTTGTGGTTCGCAGCTGTCATGGTGTATCCCGATAGATACTGCTTATAAATTTTCACTGGAATAGCTGTGACACCTGCTCCTGAATCATTCTGGAAAACGATATTTTCCCGTTTGCATTAACTGTTATTGTCTGTTGTGGGACCTCCGAAGTATCCTTTCTTAGCATATTTATTTCAAATAATTCGAATGCCTCTTTATCTAAACTGTCGCTGTCTGTATCGTTCTCTATTGCTACGGTCTTTACTTGTGTGTTCACCTCTGATTGATAGTCTCTATTCTTACACATGCGGAATATGTGTCCTTGTTTTCCACAATCGGAACAGTATTTCATACGAAGCGTACACTGCTGCTTAATATGGTTGCTTTTTCCACAGCAGAGGCGCTATTGCGATGTGTCTCTTATTAAATCCTGACCGTTTACTCTCTGTTGTCCACTTTTTTTTTGATATTTCGATGTTCGGCCTCGAATTCGACGTTCTGCTAATTCTGTTGCCCGGCCAATCGTTGAAATCTCCAGGAGCGATTTATCGGTGATCTTCATGATTTCGAAACACATTTTCTCGGAGCAGAGTCCTTCCCCCAATTGTTCTTTTATTCGATACTCCATGTCTGGGAATGCACATCTTTCTGCCAGTGGTTGCAGGGCGGCAATATATTCCTGGATAGGTTCTTCCGGTTTCTGTACGCGCTCTTTGAATTCCAACCTGGCCGTATATTTAGCCTCCGGATGGTAATGTTTCTCCAATTTTTCCACCAGATTTGCGAATCCAATTTTTTCGTTTAACGGCGAATCGGGTGCGCTCAGCAGACACAAGGTCTCAAAAACTGGCGTGCTATGTTTCGTGATTAACAAGGCCACTTGTTTCGCGGGCGGCACGTCTCGGAGCATAATGTAGCATTTTAATTGCTGTGCGTACGGAGTCGAATTTTTATCATTCTCGTAGTGTTCAGGAATTACGATCCGCTCATAATTCCCGAATTGTTCATAATTTTCCGCGGGAATTAGACAAGCGAGTCACGCCGGGATCCTCTCGTGACTGTCGTCGATGGCGCCACTTTTCGGGGCATTTCCTCTCATCGATCACGTGATCGCGCGGCTTTTCCCGCACTCACTCTCATTCTTTCCTCATGGATTTCACAGACGACACGCGTCGTCTCACGGGTTAAATGGTATACGGGAAATTCCTCACCGTATATTTCGGGACCACAGTTCCTCTGAACGACAGTATTCGGGACTCATTTAAA
This sequence comes from Ophion ellenae, assembly GCA_963210295.1. Taxonomy (NCBI): domain Eukaryota; kingdom Metazoa; phylum Arthropoda; class Insecta; order Hymenoptera; family Ichneumonidae; genus Ophion; species Ophion ellenae. The sequence goes on from OY723388.1 coordinate 6,819,133, forward strand.
AACGCGTAATTCGGGCGATATTACGGCGTTACGGGCGGATCGTCGATATCTCGGTCGATCCGATCCTTCTCCCGTGTGTCGGGCCGCGTCTCACGGCGGCGGCCATTGTCCGCCCTCGTTCGGGAAAGTTGTCATCCGCGTCTTTAAAACGGGCTTCCTTCAACATTTACCGGGCTAATTTTCCACACGTGTACTGTAATTTGTATTATATATTGTTAATATAATTTTATATTATTCTTCCGCACATCAAGAACTTGGCGCCATTTCTTTTTCCACCAACACCAGATCTTCCGGGTCCTTCTCAAACATTTTTGGTCCTTCGAGCCGGATTTGGTGGGGGATTACGTGCCAGTTTTTCGAAAAAAAGTGCAGTAAAACGTGTGTGAGAAAATTCGGGACAATTTTCGGGACTCATTTCTGGACGAATCGGGACTCAGTGACTTTTTCGGGAGTGAAAATCGAAGCTCGCAAAAGTTTTGCTCAGCGAATGATGTTTGCTCGAGTTCGAATTTTCAACTGCTTTGTTTCACGCTTCTAGTGCGCGCTCTCTCACTCTCATTCCGCCATACGCGGCGTCTCTCGTGTATATCACGCGTCGATAGTGCGCGCTCTATCCTTCTCAGAAGTGCTCATTGGCTATCGGTCAGTCACGTTCAGACTTCGGGCAGAGAAGATCGTGCGCGCTCTCTCGCGCTCACATTTAACCTTCTCATTGGCGCTCAGAGGCGTTCATCGCAGCGGCGATTCACTGGAAGACGAGGCATCACTCACACTTTATACAGTGACAACGGGACGAACTTTCATGGAGCCGATGCAGAACTGCGCAGACTCTTTATCAGCGGGACTCGGGAATCTGAAACAACAGCTCAGATATTGGCCACTGACGGCACACATTGGGTGTTTAACCCTCCGGGAGCCCCTCACATGGGCGGGAAACGGGAAGCTGCAGTCAAATCGGTCAAATATCATCTTCGGAGGACGATCGGGGAGACGGCGCTCACGTATGAGGAATTTACGACTCTTTTTACATAAAATGAGGCCGTTCTCAACTCTCGTCCATTGGAACCTCTCACGGAAGATCCGGACGATCTCTCCGCGCTTACACCGGGACATTTCCTCATCGGGGAAGCGCTCACCGCAGTTCCGGAGCCATCGCTGCGGGAAATTGATCCCGCTCGGTTCTCCAGGTGGCAGCTCATACAAGAGCTGCTGCAATACTTTTGGGATCGTTGGTCAATAGGCTACCTACAACGGCAACAAGCCATCTCAAAATGGCATCATCCATCTCACGAGATTCGGGTCGGGTATTTGGCTCTGTTGACCGACGAGAGAACTTCCCCTACTAAATGGCCTTTGGTACGGGTCTTGGAACTGCATCTGGGATAGGATGGGCTCACACGGGTGGTCACTATCAAGACCGCCACCATCATACTCAAGCGGCCTATTGCCAAATTGGCCCTACTTCTAATCTCATCCGGGTTTCAATGAATCGACAGCACTGCTGCCGATGGCGGGCGGAATGTTCCGGAATTACGATCCGCTCGTAATTCCCGAATAGTTCATAATTTTCCGCGGGAATTAGACGAGCGAGTCACGCCGAGATCCTCTCATCGATCGCGTGATCGCGCGGCTTTTCCCTCATTCACTCTCATTCTTTCCTCATCGATTACACAGACCATACGCGTTGTCTCACGGGTTAATTGGTATACGGAAAATTCCTCACCGTATACTTCGGGACCACAGTTCCTCTGAACGACAGTATTCGGGACTCATTTAAAAACGCGTAATTCGGGCGATATTACGGCGTTACGGGCGAATCGTCGAGATCTCGATCGATCCGATCCTTCTCCCGCGTTTCGGGACGCGTCTCACGGCGGCGGCCATTGTCCGCCCTCGTTCGGGAAAGTTCTCATCCGTGTATTTAAAACGGGCTTCCCTCAACATTTACCGGGCTAATTTTCCACACGTGTACTGTAATTTTGTATTATGTATTGTTAATATACTTTTGTATTATTTTTCCGTACATCAAGAACTTGGCGCCTTTTCTTTTTCCACCTACACCAGATCTTCCGGGTTCTTTTCAAACACGTAGTGAGGTAATTCTCCAAAATTCGTGGCCAATTTCGATGCTTGGCGTACGGTAGCTGGCTCAGGCTCACTAGCCTCGACGGCCTCTCCACATACGCGCGTAACCTACCCGGACAGTTTTTCACGTAACTCATTCACCGTATCATTCGCCGAAAATTGAACACCGTTCAAGAGTCTCAATTACTTCCGGTTTTGTTGTAACGTATATCCAGCTTTTGGCCCCTGAGCGAATACGATCATTCAGCGCGTCCCAGTTGCCATCCATTTAGTTATGTTCCCTTGCTACACACGCACTACACTCTTTTTGGTTTTGTTTTGTTTTGTTTATACCATCCTCGTCGCCAGTTTGTGGTGTCGGTGTGTGGTATTGGGTTCTTACAAAAAGCGGTACACGTTGATTAGGGTAAACCGTTTTTATTTGTATTTTGTAATGGAGGGTGGTACAGGGTATGCGATGTTCCCTCTTACCGATCCCACTTCCTACTACTCAGTACGCGATTGTCGTATCGTACGCATCGCCGTGTCGTTGTGTTTGCTCCCCCACTCTCTCTACTGAGGTTCGGATCTCACAGTAATAAACTCGGTGAAAAAAAACCGTACAGAACTCGCTAAAAAAGAAATATGAAGCGGAATAGAATACTCTTAGAAACTATTGAATCGATGAAAAAAAACACCTGTTCTACGTGCACAACCTTAAAGTTGTGCAAATTTTGTTAACGTTTACTTTATCTTTTTCAACGAACGATTAAAAAAAAGATCGTTTGAAATTTTTTCAACTGTGATTATCACGGACGAAGTTTTACGCTTTACAATGTTTCATTTATTTATTTTCGGTGATCATTTTCCACGAAATAATAGCTGTTAAAAAAGGTCGGAATTATGGCGAAAAAACGATCCTTCAATTATTTGATCCTGTGTGTGTGTGCGTGCGTGCGTGCGTGCGTGCGTGCGTGCGTGCGTGTGCGTGCGTGCGTGCGTGTGCGTGCGTGCGTGCGTGTGCGTGTGTGTGTGTGTGTGTGTGTGCGGAGGGTGTCCTATTTTAAAAGAAGCATTCAAATAAATCAAATAGATTAGGTCGTACAAAAAAGTGTACACCGCAATAGTTTTATGATTTTGAGGGGGACATGCGATGGTATGCATGGTTGCTATATTCAGAAAAATAGCCGTTTGATAGATGAATTCGAGGGAACACAAAAATATTGCCTTGGTAAAAAATTAAGAAAATTATGACAGTTAAATGTTTTAGAAACATCCCATGTCACATACATGATAGTGGCGAATTTCGAAAGGCGCATTTGAGTCTGTGTGGAGCTATATGATCAGTTATGACTGTTACGTGACAGTTTAGGGTTTTATGAATAGCACATGTACATAAATAAGACAAAACGCTTACTCAAATCGAAAATGTGCCACTGAAATTCTACCGCCTACATTAACATTACCCTAGGTCGGTGGGCGCGCGCGCGTGTGTGTGTGCACGAATGGAAGCACGGATCGTCATTTCTGCAGCATATTTTTTTCCTGTGAACCGTTTTCGAACTGCTGTGTACCTCACAGCAATTGGTCGAAATCGAATTTTTTTCTGTCTTTTCTTATAGTTAAACATTTTAAGAATATAATCCCAAAATTTCCAGTCAATCGGAGCAAAACTCTCGAAGTTATTCACTATTTAGTCCCGCTCCTCTAACACTGTAGCTCCGACAGCTGCGGGCGGTCGGAAAGGCAGCGTGCAGCTGACGAGCAGGTATGCGGTTTATTCACTTGGCGATCGTCCTTCCCATTATTCTGTTTCGAAAAGGTTTTATTGAGCAAAGAGAGGTAACAAAAACCGTATACATATATTATAGGTGTATAATATTTTCAAAAGAGAAACGAGCGCCAGGTAGTTGTTGTACGTTCGGTCGAGCGCTTGCTCTCAGTGATTTTATAATTTCGTCAAGAAGTTTTCTGATTAAAAATGCCGAGATTGTCTAAAGTTTCAAGAGGTGACCGAACAGATACAAGAACGTATTTGTGCACATCGAAAAAAAGGCCCAATCCATGTAAAAAAATAAGGATGAAGCTAATACGAAGAGTGCATCATCGAAAAAGATAAAGTTGAATACCAGTGCGAGCGTGCTGGAAGACGTTGAAAATCATTATAGAATCGTCGATTTTTTGCTTGTTTTCTAAATAATTGCAAGTTTGCTGAAATGTGCTCAGTGTGATCGTTCAGTTACGTTCAAAAGTTGTAAAAAAGAAGGCATTCAAATTCAGGTAAAATGTGCCAATTGTGATCTACGCTATATACCGTCGAGTGAGAAAACTGGTCATCGCTACGAAATCAACACTCGATTTGTTTTCGTAATGCGTACATTAGGCTTGGGTTTAGCAGGCTGCAATAAGTTTTGCGGTCTAAAGGACATTGTAAGTAATTTTTTAGCAACATCGTCTTATTTGGATATTATGAAATCAATTTTCTCCTACGCCGAAACGACTGCTGAGAAATTTCTCCTTTCCGCCACAGACGAAGAAAAAGAGAAAACAAGGGCAAATTCGGAGTGTGATACTTTAACCGTTTCTGGCGACGGCACGTGGCAGAAGCAAGGCTTTAGCTCCTTGTTGGGCGTCACTTCATTGATTAGTTATTGAACTGGAAAAGTTATTGATATTTTCGTAAGTAGTTTGTATTGTCAGTCTCGCAAATTGTGGGGAAAAAAGATAAATACAATTGAATTTGAAGAGTGGCACGAAGAACACGTTGATCATAATGAATGTCAAGCCAATCACACCGAACCATCAGGTAACATGGAAGAAGGCGCAGTAATCGAGATGTTCTGCCGCTCAGAGGAAAAGTATGGTGCAAAGATCAGCAACTATGTCGGAGACGGCGATAGCAAAACTTATGGCAATTTAGTGAAAGCGAAACCTTACGGTGAAAATTTCACTATAAATAAAAAAAATGTGTAGGTCACGTGCAAAAGAGAATGGGAAAACGTCTTCGTGATCTGGTCAAAAATACTGTTGAAGATAAAGTCGTGAAAACAGGAAAAAATTCGGGTAAAACACGGCGAAGTAAAGTACTCGGCGGCAAAGGAAAACTCACCGGAAAAGTCATCGATAATTTAAGTCGATACTACGGAGCAGCAATAAGACATAATAGTGATTCGGTAGAGAAAATGAAAAATGCCATCTGGGCAATGTACTACCACCAGCAGACGACAGACGATAACCCTCAACACAATAAGTGCCTGAGCGGCGAGGACTCGTGGTGTCCTTATCAAAAAGCTCTGGCCACAACAGAAGTGGAAAATTTTAAACACAATTACACTCCACTTCTAGAAGATGTCTTACAAGCAATCAACCCGATTTACGAAGATCTGAGCAAGGATGAACTTCTTGAAAGGTGTCTTGGAGGTTTTACCCAAATTGCCAACGAAAGTCTGAACCAGCTAATTTGGAGGATTGCACCGAAAAAATTACCAGGCAGCAAACAAATCGTTGAATTTGCATCCTACGTGGCTGCATGCACTTTCAATGAAGGTGCTGGTGCTTTTCTCATCTTTCTGTCGGATATGACCATCAGCGTTGGGTCGAGCGCTCACGAATACGCAAGATTGTAGGATAACTGTCGCATCAACAGGGCCGAGATACAAGCTGAGAAGCAGAGCAAAGAAGCCAGGATAAGGCAAAGGCTTGAAAAAAAAGAGACTCAAGACATCGAAGCTGCTGCAGGGAGTCTACTCTATGGAGCTGGAATCGATGATTCAGTGTAGGGTAAAACAAATTACTTTTTAGCTTCTCTAACTTCAAAAGCGTTTTTCTCGAAACCACTTTTTTAAAGTCCGTGTTCACTGCCATTTGAAAACTACATAACCGATTAATTTCAAACTTGGTACACACTTTCTACACATAAAATACCTTCCCCCAACGTTTAGTTTGATATTTTTTTTACATTGAGGGGGTTTTCCACCCCCAAAATGGCGGAATTTTTCGTGAAAAATAGCACTTTTCACTTTACATGACCACCAAAAATTTAGAAATGAAAAACAAATGATCAAAGACCGTTGGAAGGAGGATTTGACGATACTTTGCCTAAATTTTGATGGTACTTGATTTCAGATAATTTCTAGCTGAGATATAGTGAACACCGCAAGTCGGGTTTTTCCAAAGGCGTTCTTGAAAAAGCTTTGTCACCGACTTGTTTGTGAATATTTTCGCGAACAAATTTCACGGAATATTCTTGAAATGACACTTAACAAAGTACAAAAGGTTCTAATAAATTTACTCTATCCATATAGATGAAAAAATGCTCAAAAAAGTGTTTTTTTCACGCTGAAACCCCTACCCTCCCCTTAAACTGGACATGGTGAAAAATCAAGTTAAAGTCAAATACTTCGGAGCACCCACTGGCAAAACATAACCGGATTTACCATATCCTCGTCAAACAGGTCCTGGACGAGCACGATATCATATGAGTGCTGCCCAGAAGACCACAGAGCTCGTGAGACAGTGAATCAGGACAGCCCCAGCTAATATTTTATCTGGCGAAGACTCATCTGTGGATCATTGTGTACCAGTGCCAATCACAGCCATATCACGAGCATCAAGCTTATGGACATTGACGAAATCTGGGCGCTGTCTTTAGCGAGTCAATTGGCCACGCCGAGCTCTTTGTTTGTTGGTCGAAATGGTGACAGCATTATTGGGATTCTGCCGACGTGCATAACTTGGGCGATAGCTGATTGCCGCTCCCCTCTAATTTTGTCGATACGCTCCGAGTGTTGAGTGATTATTGACAACTACATTGGGACCGTAATAGGGCAGTGTCCAGACAGAGAAGGACCTGTTCTGCAAGAGACCGTTCCGAAGAGTCGAACTGAACTCTTCTTCAGTCGGAACGACTGGACCGCAAACATTTCGGAGCAACATGATTCTATCAATAAATACGAGATGCAAAACTGTCATGTAGTACAGTCGTGCTGCATATTGGAATCGGTAAAAATTAGAAAAAGGCCAGTTTTTTAACACATGATTGTGTAGGAACCGCGCGTGCTAAATCCAAGTTTGCCTAAAAATCGCGGTGTAGGGTTTTTAGGGGTTGAAGGAGGATGGCAGTCCATTCATGCCGAACTACAACCCCCACGAGGTCGACGCCGGGAGACAAAATGTTCAGAAAAATCCGGGCTTTTTTTTGTCCGATGCGCCGAAGTCGTGGAAGTTCCTTTTTAGACCGAAAAAGTGGGGTGCAATTTGGAAAAATCAGTTTGAATTCGATAACTCTTTAGGAAAAAATCATACAATTTTTGTTCAAGTGGGAACGTTGTAGCCCTTAAAAAGATGCGTCGATCGAGTATTCGATCATCCTTCTCCGATAATACCTTTACCCCCACAAAAATTGTTGAAGGATCAAAGACAAATTGTTTATTGAATAACTCAAAAACAATAGTTTTCCGGGGAAGGTTTAAACGTAGGAAATGTAGAGAATAATGTTCTCTATATTGTCGTTTCTATGGACCACCCTTGAATTTTGCTTTTTCCAATCCCTCTCAGCGGTTGACAATTCAAAATATAATTCTGAGAAAAATATTGACCGAAAATAAAGAGATGCGAGTTTGGCGCTGTGGACAGAAATGTAGCTGAGGGTTCAAGCTACAAATTGTTCCACGGCGGCAAATTCGCGCGGTCAATAGTTTTCCCAGAAATTGATTTTCAATTTCCAACCCCCAGAGGGGTCGGAAAATGAAAATTCAAGGGTGGTCCATAGAACCAAAAAAATCGAGAAAATTATTCTCTACGTTTCGTACATTTCAACTATACGCGAAAAATCGATTGAGTTATTCAATAAACCATTTTTTTTGGTTGGTATTTCAACAATTTTTTGGGGGTGAAGATATTATCGGAGGGTGATGATTCAATACTCGATCGATGCGTCTTTTCACGGGGTACAACATTCCCATTTGAACAAAAAGTGTACGATTTTTTCCTGAAGAGTTATTGAATTAAAACAGATTTTTTAAAATTTCACCCCACTTTTTCACACCTAAAACGAACGTCCACGACTTCGGCTCTGTGGACAAAACTAAAGCACTGATGTTTCTGAACATTTTGTCTCACAGCACCGATCTCATAGGGGTTGTAGTTTGGCATCAATCCACCCCCATACTCCTTTGTCACGTCCTGAGGGCACTTGGGCTATATTTGCGTTTCCCTCTCTGTAGCTTACGCCTGTCGCAATAGCTCGGGATGAGGGTAAAAGGCGTAGTGCTTGCGAAAAATGGAATGACGCGATTATCCGATTAAGGAATAATTGGATGGACTCAAAATCTATCGACTCGGGGTTTATTGAAATTAACCAATTTGGTTAATTCGATTAAATTAATAATACAGAAAGTATACAAAAAGTGGCAGGTCGCTTACATTTATCATTGGGGGGTGCTTGTGGTCATCGGGGTGTTGATTTGAGTCTCAACGGAAGGCCGCTTCGGAGGTAGGCCGGAACGCTCGGTGATAGGTACGCTCGAGGAACAACAGTAATGGTATGCGCATACTTTTCGATATAAGATGGATTATATATTTTTATAGCACAGTGTGACCTAAACCCGCACTTCACACACGCATTTCCGTGACCTAAGTAGCCCTTTTTTACACCGTACGAAAATCGATCGCCGAACTTCACAGATGCATAAAAAACAAAAGAAAATACTTTTAAATGGATGAGACTTCCGCTTGGAACGGTAGAGGCCAGACGTGTGGCGAGTAAGCGAAGATTTATATTAGCAGATAGAGTGGTTTAAGGTGAGGAAGAAAGCAGCAAAGTGGGGTAGGGCAGGAGGTACGACCCAGGAACCTCCTGAGATAATAAAGAAAGGATGCAGACGAGTGTGGGAAACAGGGAAAGTGGAGAAAGAGAGACTCGAAAAAGTGAGGTTAGGACGGAGAAATGTGAAGGAGGTGAAATAAACGGAAATGGCGAGGAGCGGCAGCGCCGCGGCGAGTTGGGGAACCCGGAGGAGAAAACGGCCGGTGGGGCAGGACCCGGCACCCAGGGTTCAGGAAAGAAAAAGAGAGGGCGCCCACCGCTAAGCAAAAAAGCGGAGGGAAATAGGGACGTTAGGGAGTTTTTCGACGTCGGGGTGGCGGTAGCGAGGGCGAAGGTGCTGCATACTCCGCCAACGCCAGCAGCGCCACCACAGACAACAAGGAGGCGCTATCGCGGAGTGACAGGCAGGAAACCGACGAATGAAGACACGGTCGACTGGAACGAGAATATTGTGGTCGAGGAAGTCGCAAGTGGAAGTGAGGGGGAAAGCGACATCGAGCAGGACGAAGGGAAAAGTGAGGGCTATGTCGAGGGAGAGCAATCGAACCTGGAGGACACGACGGTTGAGGAAGGGCAGTGGGAGGAGGGGGAGCAAGTCCCGGTGACAGTGGAGGGGGAAAGTGTAATCGAAATGAAAAGAAGTGAGAGCGAACAAAAAACGACGTTGGAGGATATAAGACGGGCCACCCGTGAGGCGGAGAGAAAAGGGGTCAATATGTGCGAGGATTTGATCAGGAAAATTAGGGAGGAGATTGCGCCCCTACCGTGTCGGTGCGAAAAGATGAACGAAATCATCAGGGGACTGCTAGCGGAAGCGGAACAATGGAGATTCCTGAGGTACAAGGACAAAGCGATCTGGGATGAGGAAAAGGAGCAACTGCAGCTGGAGGTAAGAAGGCTGCGGCGAAAAGTTGAAAGCAGAGGGCGGCAAGGAGGGAGTGGGGACAGGCAGACGATCGACCTGGCGGAAGAACGGAAGTCAGCTGACGACGAGGCGGAAGGAGAAGAACCACGACTGATCCAAAAGCAGCACGGGGCCATGGAATCCGCCAACTCGAGGCAGCGAGTCGGGCAAGCGAGGATTCATACAAAGCTACCAGAGAAAACTACCCCATGTGAACCGAGCATCGGTCGAGGCAGAAATCGGGGAGGAAGTAAACGGCGGGAGCACGGAGACGCCACGGGAGGAAGGCGAGGCAAGCGGAGGAGACCCAAGAGGACCGGCCAGCAGAGAGAAGAAACCGATGGAGGGGGGAGTGTGGAGACTCCAAAGAGGGCGGAGAGACAGCGGCAGGGTGACGCGAAAGCCGGAGGCGCTAAGCGAAGAAGAATGGTATTGGGAAGCGCAGGAGAGAAATAGAAGAAAGTGCAATATAGTAATAAGAGGGATCAATACGGCCGGGAATGAGCGGGTAATAGTGCGGGAGATTAAAAAAGTAGTGTGGGCAAAAACGGGGATTACCCCACAAATCAAGAGGGTGTGGCGCACGGGAGGAGGAACGGTGGTCGCGTTAGCGTCTAAAGACAACAAAATAAGTATCATGAGAAGAAGGGGAGAGTTGCGGGGCACCGGAATCTGGATAGGGGACGACCTAACGGCGCGAGAGGCGAACGTTACGGAATGGATGAAAAAAGAAGCGGCAGAGATCAGCCGTGCGGGGAAGACCGTGGGTTTGGGTCACATGAAAATGTTTGTAGAGGGGGCCTGGTGGTACTGGGTCGAGAGAGAGGGCAAAATGGAAAGAGTGCCATTTCAGGGGGGGGGGGCGGGGGCGAAATGATTGAAAGGGCTGGGGGAGCTATAAGAGCAGTAACGTGGAATGTCGCGGGGTCCGGAAAATTGTGGGAGGCGAAAGATTTTTTGAACGGATTTGACATAATACTAGCTCAGGAAACATGGGTTGAGGGAAAGAAAGAGGAAGCGATACTAAGACGATTGGACAAAGCGTTCAAGTGGTGGGCGAAGGCGGCGGTACGAGAAAAGACAAGGGGAAGAGCGGCGGGGGGATATCTAGTAGGCATTAAGAAGAGTATGTGTGATAAGTGTGAAGTTGAGGAGTGGCAATACGGATTAATTGTAAAAATAAGGAGGCGAAGCTTGAGCAAAGACCTATGGTTGATTGAAATTTACGTGAACGGGGGCTTTAAACGAGTGGAAGAAGCACTTAAACAGCGCGTGGAAGAGGGAGCGGGGTGTGGTGCGGCGGTAATAATTGTGGGGGATCTAAATGCGAGAATTGGAGCTGAACAGGGAAGCGCGTGCGATGAAAGGGAGGGGGGAGGAGAAGGGAGAAGCTCGCAGGATGAAATTGTAAATGCGGAGGGAAGAAAACTGTTAGAGTTCTGTGATAACCTGGGACTGACAGTACTGAACGGAAGGACGAAGGGGGATGAGGAAGGGAAAGTAACCTATGTGGGGGGTGGGGGGGCATGCTCGGTGCTCGACCTTCTCATTAGGCTCGAGGACGAGTAGGAGGACGTAATCAGAAAAATGGAAGTGATACCGCGAACGGAGTCGGATCACTTGCCGGTAGCGTTCGAGGTGGAAGGAGGTAAGGGGAGGGTGGTAAGGAAAGGGGGGCAAAGGACAAAGGGGGCAAAGGGGGTGAAACTATCCTGGAAGGAGGAGGGCAAGGAGGACTTTGGGGAAGAGTTAGACAAAACATGGTAGACAGAGGGGGGCGGAGAAGGGGGGTGGAGGAGGTTGAAAGATGCGATTTGAATAGCAGCGGAGAAGGCTGGAATGAAAAAAAACTTAAGAACCCAGGAGGAAGAAAGGGGCTGGTATGACAGAGAATGTAGGGAACAAAAAGCAAAAGTGTGGGGGCACTGAAAAAATTGTTAGATAGCCAGGAACGGGAAGGGCGGGAGGGAAGGGCGGCGGACACGGCAAAGTGTCATTTACGGCAGGAAAGGAAAGCGATGAAAGAGCTGAGCAACAGGAAAAAGAGGGAATGGTTCGAGGAGAGATGGAAGAAGGTGAGGGAGAGTGTAAACATGGAGGAGTCGTGGGCTGCGGTAGGGAAATTTAGAATGAAAAGAAGGAAAGCGGGGGAGGGAACCAGCAAAGATCAGTGCACCGCGCATTTCGCTAAGCTGCTGGGAAGCAAGGAGGAAAGGATAGACACGGGGGAGCAGACCTCGGCGGAAGACGAAAGCGCGACAGAGGACGCGGCAGTGGAGTCGAAACTGAATGGGGAAGTAAGTAGGTTGAAGATTAGAAGGTCCTTAAGGGGCTTGAAGAATAAAAAAGCGGCAGGAGAAGACGAAATAGCAGCGGAATTTCTGAAGGGTATCCCGACGAAAAGGGAGCAAGAATTGCGGGGAATAATTAATCAAATTTGGGAAAGTGGAGAGATGCCGGAGGGTTGGGACCTGGCAAGGATTTACCCGATCCACAAGGCGGGGGATGTAGAGGTGGTAGGCAACTACAGGGGGGTCGCGCTGTTGGACATAGGGTACAAGGTGGTAGCGAGTATTATGGTCAGACGGCTCAATGGGTGGGTAGAGCGGGAGGGAATTCTTAGAGAGAGTCAGGCGGGTTTCCGGGGGGGAAGGGGGACGAGGGACCACGTGTTTTTGTTGAACGCCTCAATTAACAACAGGCTTAAATTAAGGGGGGAAAGTTGTACGTGGCGTTCGTTGATTTCAGGGCGGCTTTCGACCTGATAGACAGGGATAGGCTGCTTGAGAAGTTGAGAAAAAAGGGGGTGAGGGGAAGAATGCTGAAAATGATAAGGAGAATTTATAAGACGACAAGAAATGAGAGTAGTATAACAGGACTGATTCTAACCCAGGGATCTCAGGGGGGAGCGGGGCAGGGGGCTCCAGCGCGGGGAAGCCAAGTGCGGCGGTGCGACGCAGGGGGGAGGGGTCGCCGGGCGCGTGTGACGTCACAGAAGGGCCGCTGTGGAGGGGGGCCATAAGGTCCGTGAAGGGACTGGCGGGAGAGGGAAGCCGGTGTCGATGAGTGTTTTGTGTGTGTGTGTGTGTGTGTTTGTGTTTGTGTGGAAGGAAGGGGGAGGGGGGTAAAAAGAATGCTTCGAATTAAATGACAATAAAACAATAGTTTATTAATCATTAAATTGAACAATGACCTTGCATAGTATATATTATACAAAAAGTCGTTGGTGTGTGTGTGTGTGTGTGTGTGTGTGTGTGTGTGTGTGTGTGTGTTGGCTTGTTTTTCATTCATTCAAATTATATTATTTTGAATATCCGCGGCGGATCCGTTGTCCTGGGACATAAAAAATCATGCATCTCATTAGCTTATCAAACATAATCATATTTTGAATCATACTAAAGATGATACGAACTATTGACGTAGTATAAGTTCAGGCAGGTGCGACACGTGTGGCGCATTGAAGCTTGGTGGGTTGGCCCGCCGCAGTTGGTACAAAATATCCCCTGGATGGTGTTAAACCGTTCGCTGAAGTGGCCACATCGTTGAATTAGTCGATCAACCACGCCCCGCATATCAAAGTAGCACAACACGCAAAATTTCGCCCGATCATTTTGGGTGAGATATTCGTAGTTCACACAGCTCATGACGCCCCGGTTCAACCGATTTATTTGCTGCTGGTACACTATGATTTCACGCACATAATGGACTCCCTTATCTAAGGCATCACCCAATCCACTATCAAATGATTCCGTATCACTGTCAATCTCGGCCAGTTCCATGTTATCATGTGCAAGCACTTCAATGTCCGTGCACTCATCATCGTCATCATCGGCGATATCAGTAGTGGTAATAGGCCGGTACTAACTCAGGGATCTCAGGGGGGAGCGGGGCGGGGAGTCGAGCGCGGGGAAACCGGGGTATGCATGGCGGAGGGGGGGGGGGGGGGATCCGGCATGCGGCAGCCGAGTGCGGGGTTCCGGCGGAGGGAAAGGGGAGGGGTGTTAGAGAGTGGGGATGCTAGTTATTGGTGACGATGTCTTCCCGGCGATAGCTGGACCCGCGGGCGAGAGGGGGAAGCCGCTGTGGACTCTGTGGGGGAGGGGGCATCATAGAGTCGCGGGTCCTTGAAAACCCATAAAATCTGATAATTTATTATCAACATTTTATAAATATAAGCGGAGCATTTTTGTCTAGACTATTCACAGGAGTTTATATATATATATATATATATATATATATATTCATATATATAAAACACCTTAGACAAATGGGTGCATGTATGTGTGTGTGTGAGGGGGGGGGGGGGGGACTTCCATTTATGGCTCGGAAAATTTTCGAGAGTGAGACAACGATAGTTCTCATACGAAGGGTTGCCCTTTAAAGCCCATAAAATGCTTTATTTATTGCATGCAGCTGCAGCGTTATTCCGAAACAAGTTTCAACCCGTCAAGGTTTCATTCCACAAGATTACGTCAAGATGTTCACATGTGCGAGTATGTATGCAGTGCATCCGGTCAAGCACCCCCTGGGCTTGACCAAAAACGAGCTCGAACAGGTACCAAAGGTCTTGCTCCTAAAGTATTGGGGTAACTTTATTGGTTTACTGTGGGATCGTTTGCCGGAGCATCATCGGAACGATAGTGAAGTGATATCGTATCTTCCATGCACGGAGCATTATAATACGCCACAGATGAAGGATCACATTGATGGTCCTCCACCCCAACGTCGAGACTGTGAAAAGTGTTGCGAGGGGGAAATTCTCTACGTGCGGAGGTCCCGAAAAGAACTTTGAAAAAGAGTGAAAATGGATCTCTCAAATATGAACAAAGTCAGCCTGATGGCGGAATTTCTCCCAACGAAGAAGCTGTCAGAACTCAACGTCCATTCGGATTATCAAATCACGGCCATGAGAGCTGTACAGACCAAGTTTGGAAAACGCTACATCATGGACGTTGCAACTGAGTTTGCCGTCTTCTTGCTAGCGCGGCTGGTAAAGGCCTTCGATCAAGATCTGAAAATGTTCGAGAGTATGCTGCAACTGGCGCGCAATGGTCAACTCTACATGAAGTACATTGGCGGAAAATACAACAGCGTCGAGTTTCATCGAGTCTGAGTATGGTGGAAAAGAACGCTCGTGAAGGCACGGTGGAAACAACGAGTTGAGCGGCAGCTGGCATCGTCACCATCATAGAGTGCAAGGACTGTTTGCATCACAGTCATCATCATCGTAGAGTTTTCGACGCTCGAGTCTGAGTAAAGTGGAAAAGAACGCTCGTGAAGGCCCGGTGGAAACAACGAGTTCAGCGGCAGCTGGCATCGTCACCATCATAAAGTGCAACGACTGTTTGCATCACAGTCATCATTGTAGAGTTTTCAACGCGTGATGCTATGTAAAAATGTACAAAAAACTTTTTCGTCGAATATAATGTAAGAAAAAAAAATTATCGTCAAACTGAATTCGCCGTAGATATAGGAAATAAATGGAGAACGATATTTGATCAAAATGTTTTTATTCATTTAGAAAAATCCCTCGCTCACACAACGCTTTCTACACAGAGAGCCAGCTTTTCAACGACTTTACATTCGCTTTGGCGCAATTGTATTTTGTATTGAAGGAATGATGGTGACATTTAACGTTTGCGAGTTTCGGCAACTTCTGCAGCGATGGACAGTCCAGAGTCTCCAGATCGATGACTTTTATTGCTGAATCCGTGAATCTCGATAGCCATGAGCACTTCTCGAATCCCTTGGCATAGATCGTAGGAGCTCCTTCCAAGATTCCTCGAATTGTCCTTCTAGCTGCCTTGTATGGTATGCCGCTGTGTTCCCATCGTATTCCATGATAATTGCGTTCCAGCCACTTGTTTGTCATTTTGTACTTGGCCGGTAAAGCGTCCCAGGCGAATGGTGCATCGAAGAAGAATGTCAGCGGTTCAGCGTTCTTCTCATGGAGTTTGACGATGGACATCTCCTTTAGGACAAATTCGTTGACGGGTCTCTTGAACCCTTGCACGTCGACGATAAGCTCCATGTTGACTGAAGTGGGCGCGGATCATTGGCATGATTTTATACCAATTTTTTAACCCCACCACTGATTGGATTGTGCTCGATAATACGATCATGGAGGATCATGCAGTACGCTGAAGTTTGCGGTGGAATATTGTTTTTCAATTCAAACTCAAGGCGCACATCAACAGGACCGGACTTGAGAGAATCGTTTTGTTTTGAGCAGTCAAGGACAACGGGGGGGGCTTTTTCTAAAAATTCCATCCTACTCAGCCATGGTTCAGCCTCTTTGTTGTAATAGGTCGGTTGAGATATTAGATGAGATCAATAAATTATCATTACTTCGAACATTAGAAAGTGTGCGATACTTGAATATGAGTTTTCGCTCTTGGGATGTGTACGACTGTCCATCGCTTTAAAGCACAACGAAACATTCATGGACCGTAAAAGCTGCCTCCCAACTAGAGAAACCAAAATATGTAATTGGTGCGGTGCAGACTGGTAAAAAAGATAATGTATGGCAAAGGACATTATATTATTCACCGACTGCAAACTCACAAGTGCTAAACTTTATCTCAATTCAGCATTCTTTTCTCAAGATGATTCGCATTTGGACTTCAAAAAAGTTTCGACATTTTGTTCAATATGTACTCTCAATTTTGTAAATACCATTATGACTGCAATAGTGATCGTTCTTTACTAACTATCGCCAAGTATTAATGTAACGGCCCTCTCGCGATTAATGATTGATCGCATCAGAACGAGCCTGTAAAACATGCTACCGTAGATGTGTGAATAGAGTTCGAATGCAAAGAAGATTCACCACCGAATACAATTGCATATTGTTTTAATCTTACGTGATCGCGTTGTTGAATATTGTCCATTGACCGACATTATCCGCAAAATTGCATAGATCAGCAAAATCTGCGAGATACGAAGCATCATGGTTGATTCGCAATCATCATGGTTTAAAGTCGGCATATGGGAACGTTCCATATAGCATGGCTGAGGTTCAATAACAGCTGGAGTTGAAGGTTCAACGGACGACGACACGTGTCCTATCGTATATGTTAAGGGTCATGAAAAACGAGAATGGCTAGCTGATATAATAAATATAAAAAATGAGCTATTTATTGAGTCGTTGAATATAGACTTTGACGATATGGATGTCTCAAGTAAATTAGATGGAAGTTTTACTCTACGATGTGAACAGCATAAAAACAGTTGTGCCTTATAAAATGTATTTAAATTCTTTAATTGGTGGCTGAATCATAAAGATTCATGCAAATAAAAGATATGTAACATTATGTACTTTTTATTCTCCTCACCCCGTACTTAGTTATGTCAGCATCACCTGATATCAGATTGTGCAACTGAATACAATATTACTTTCGAATGTGGAACTCATTTTTTTCGATGGAATTTGATTGAAAATAAATTAATATAATCGCCCAATGATAATCGAAATCATTCATCAGTATACGTTCGTTAGATGTTTGTGAGCCGTTTGTTGGAAGTTTGCGAGGCATTCAAAGATTTTCGATAGTGGTTCGTGAAAACGTTCCAGAGAGACTTCCGAAGACATTCATACGACGTTCGAAGCCATTTGAGAGACGTTCGAAAACATTCATAAGGCGTTTGAAAACACGCATGAGAGGGTTCAAAGCGTTTAAAGAGACTTGCTACGACGTTCATGAGACGTTTAAAGATGTTCGTGAGACATTCAAGAGACTTTCGAAAACGTTCATAAGACGCTTGAAGACATTCATGAGAGGTGCGAAGACCTTCAGAGACTTTCGAAGACGTTCGAGAGATCTATGACGATATTTATAATACGTTTAAAGACATCGATGAGAGGTTCGAAGACGTTTAAGAGACTTTAAAAGACATTCACAAGGGTCTTGAAGACATTCAAGAATCTTTCGAATACGTTCAAGAAACCTTCGACGACATTCGTAATACGTTTGAAGACATTCATGAGGGGTTCGAAGACGCTTAAGAGAGGCTTTTAAATATATTCACGAGGGGTTTGTCCAAAGACATTCATAATATGTTTGAAGACATTCAAGAGACGTTCGAAGACGCTTAAGAGAGGCTTTTAAATATATTCACGAGGGGTTTGTTCAAAGACATTCATAAGACGTTTGAAGACATGCATGAGGGGTTCAAAGAGTTTAAAGAGGCTTTCTACGACGATCGTGGGACGTTTGAAGATGTTCGTGAGACATTCAAGAGACTTTCGAGAACGTCCATAAGAAGTTTGAAGAGAGGTGCGGAGACCTTCAGAGACTTTCGAAGATATTCAAGAGATCTTTGACAATATTCGTAATACGTTTGAAAACATCGATGAGGGGTTCGAAGACGCTTGAGAGACTTTCAAAGACATTCACGAGGGGTTTGAAGACGTTCAAGAAACTTTCGATTACGTTCAAGAGACTTTCGACGACATTCATAATACGTTTGAAGACATTAATGGGTGGTTCGAAGACGCTTGAGGGATTTTCAAAGACATTCACGAGGGGTTCGAAGACGTTTAAGAGACTTGCGACGACATTCATAAGACGTTTGAAGACATGCATGAGGGGTTCAAAGAGTTTCAAGAGACTTTCTACGACGATCATGAGACGTTTGCAGATGTTCGTGAAACATTCAAAAGACTTTCGAAAACGTTCATAAGAAGTTTGAAGACATTCATGAGAGATGCGAAGACCTTCAGAGACTGTCAAAGACATTAAAGAAATCTTCGACAATATTCGGAAAACGTTTGAACACATCGATGAGGGGTTCGAAGACTCTTGAGAGACTTTCAAAGTCATTCACAAGAGGTTTAAAGACGTTCAAGAAACTTTCAGATACGTTCAAGAGACTTTCGACGAAATTCATAATACGTTTAAATACATTCATGAGGGGTTCGAAGAGCGCTTGGGAGACTTTTAAAGACATTCACGAGGGGTCTGAAGACGTTCAAGAGACTTTCGACGGCGTACATTATACGTTGGAAGACATTCATGTGGGATTCGAAGAGTTTCAAGAGACTTACTACGACGATCATGAGACGTTTGCAGATGTTCGTTCAAAAGACTTTCGAAAACGTTCATAAGAAGTTTGAAGACATTCATGAGAGGTGCGAAGACCTTCAGAGACTGTCAATGACATTAAAGAAATCTTCGACAATATTCGGAAAACGTTTGAACACATCGATGAGGGGTTCGAAGACTCTTGAGAGACTTTCAAAATCATTCACGAGAGGTTTAAAGACGTTCAAGAAACTTTCAGATACGTTCAAGAGACTTTCGACGAAATTCATAATACGTTTAAATACATTCATGAGGGGTTCGAAGGCGCTTGGGAGACTTTCAAAGAAATTCTCGAGGGGTCTGAAGACGTTCAAGAGACTTTCGACGGCGTACATTATACGTTGGAAGACATTCATATGGGGTTCGAAGACACTTGAGAGACTTCCAAAGACATTCACGAGAGGTGCGAAGACATTCACAGACTTTCGAAGACATTCAAGAGATCTTTGACAATATTCATAATACGTTTGAAGACATCGATAAGAGGATCGACGATGTTTTAGAGGCTTTCAAAGACATTCACGAAGGGTTTGAAGACGTTCAAGAAACTTTCGAATACGTTCTAGAGACTTTCGACGACATTCATAATACGCTTGAAGACATTCATGAGGGGTTCGAAGACGCTTGAGTGACTTTCATACATTCACGAGGGATTCGAAGACGTTCAAGGGACTTCCGACGACATTCATCATAGGTTTGCAGATGTTCGTGAAACATTCAAAAGACTTTCGAAAACGTTCATAAGAAGGTTGAAGACATTCATGAGAGGTGCGAAGACCTTCAGAGACTGTCAAAGACATTCAAGAAATCTTCGACAATATTCGGAATACGTTTGAACACATCGATGAGGGGTTCGAAGACGCTTGAGAGACTTCCAAAGCCATTCACGATCGGTTTGAAGACGTTCAAGAAACTTTCGAATACGTTTTAGAGACTTTAGACGACATTCATAATACGTTTGAATGCATTCATCTGGGGTTCGAAGACGCTTGAGAGACTTTCAAAGACATTCACGAGGGGTCGGAAGACGTTCAAGAGACTTTTGACGGCGTACGTAATACGTTTGAAGACATTCATGTGGGGTTTGTCACGTCGGGAAGGGACGTGGGCATATATTTTTTGATTCCCTCCTTTTTTGCCTACGACAAGCGCAATAGCACGGGATGAGGGTAAAAAGGGGTAGTGCTTGGAATGAGTTATAATTAGGAAATCATGCAGTGATTTGGTATTGAGAAATAATCCGACAAATTTGTACAAACTTAACTATAGGTTTATTACAAATAAGTGATCGGATGAATAAAGTTGCTTATACAGAAAAATGACAACGAAAATAACTATGAAGTCGGGGGAACAATCGGATTAACATAAAATGAAATTTGTTGCTTACATTGGTCGCTGTGTTTGTGAGTGTATCGGTGTGTAGGTACGCTCGCTCGCAAAGATATCGGTTGACGCTCGCAGATAAGGGCTTCGTTGACGGACGCCACGCTTAGCGTTCGGAAAGCGATCACCAGCGCCAGACTCTTGGGGCGCTGAGAGTGTTTATGTATATACGCGTAGTAAACAGCACTTGAACTATTTTATGGACTCGAGGCCGCGAGAGTCGACTAAACTTTTATACAACGCTTCGGTCAAAACCCGAAGATGTGTAAAATTCGAAACTCTACGATACCGGTTCTACACTTCGAATTCTGCCAGAACAAGATTAAGAAGTGAAGTTAATTTTGATTGAAGATTTCGCGAGACTGAGATCTGGATTTGATAGCGACTGTCGGGAGACTAAGATTTAGACTTGATAGAAGAACTTGAGTCGATGGTAGTTGTTGGAAGACTTGATCTGAACGCGATGGCAATTGTTGGAAGACTGACTTCAGGAAGGAAGTCTTTCTTGATATGAAAATTAGGAGGGGTTCGATAGTGGGAGAAGGAACTTTAAGGTTTAGCGTGATTGGTCGCGAATTCATGATTCGCAGAATTGATCTCGATCATTCCTTATACAGAGTTTGCACGCGTGGAAGGTACGAGACCTTTGTCCCGTGTTTCGGCGAAAAACGCATGGGATATGACCTAAGTATGCGCATGATCTGTGTTATGGTAAAGATTATATCGGGTGCGCGAGGAGATCGAGCGTCGGCGAGTTCTCGCTTCCTGTCGGCACCATGCTAAATAATTATCGGCCGGGACTTATTTAGGCTAGAGGTCTAGGCAAAGTCTTCTCGTATCATTCGAGTGGTGCCTCATATTTCTTTCTGGGACTTCGATATTTACGCCTTGAAGAAATGCGAGGTTATAACACGAGGCGGACCGACTGAATAAAATAAACGAAGATAATAAGGGTTTGGAGAATTTCCTCGGACGTGACAGGTTCGAAGACGCTTAAGAGACTTTTAAAGACATTCACGAGAGGTACGAAAACATTCAGAGACTTTCGAAGACATTTAAGAGATCTTTGACAATATTCATAATACGTTTGAAGACATCGATGAGAGGATCGACGATGTTTTAGAGACTTTCAAAGACATTCACGAAGGGTTCGAAGACGTTCAAGAAACTTTCGAATACGTTCTAGAGACTTTCGACGACATTCATAATACGTTTGAAGACATCCATGAGGGGTTCGAAGACGCTTGAGTGACTTTCAGACATTTACGAGGGATTCGATGACGTTCAAGGGACTTCCGACGACATTCATGATACGTTTGAATACATTCATGAGGGGTTCGAAGACGCTTGAGAGACTTTCAAAGACATTCATGGGCGGTTTGAAGACGTTCAGAAATCTGCGACGACATGCATCATACGATCTTCGACGACATCCATAAACCGAAGACATTCATTACGTTTGAGTTTCGCTGGAATTGTTTGGGTTTGTTTGGGCTTTTCACAGTTTTCGTAGAACGTGTTTGGGTGAGCACCCAAACAAACTCAAACACGTTCGACCAAAACTGTGAAAATCCCAAACAAACCCAAACAATTCCAGCGAAACTCAAACGTAATGAATGTCTTCGGTTTACGGATGTCGTCGAAGATCGTATTATGCATGTCGTCGCAGATTTCTGAACGTCTTCAAACCGCCCATGAATATCTTTGAAAGTCTCTCAAGCGTCTTCGAACCCCTCATGAATGTATTCAAACGTATCATGAATGTCGTCGGAAGTCCCTTGAACGTCATCGAATCCCTCGTGAATGTCTGAAAGTCACTCAAGCGTCTTCGAACCCCTCATGGATGTCTTCAAACGTATTATGAATGTCGTCGAAAGTCTCGAGAACGTATTCGAAAGTTTCTTGAACGTCTTCAAACCCTTCGTGAATGTCTTTGAAAGTCTCTAAAACATCATCGATCCTCTCATCGATGTCTTCAAACGTATTATGAATATTGTCAAAGATCTCTTAAATGTCTTCGCAAGTCTCTGAATGTCTTCGTACCTCTCGTGAATGTCTTTAAAAGTCTCTTAAGCGTCTTCGAACCCCACATGAATGTCTTCAAACGTATTACGTACGCCGTCAAAAGTCTCTTGAACGTCTTCAGACCGCTCGTGAATGTCTTTGAAAGTCTCTCAAGCGTCTTCGAACCCCAGATGAATGCATTCAAACGTATTATGAATGTCGTCTAAAGTCTCTAAAACGTATTCGAAAGTTTCTTGAACGTCTTCAAACCCACCGTGAATGGCTTTGGAAGTCTCTCAAGCGTCTTCGAACCCCTGATCGATGTGTTCAAACGTATTCCGAATATTGTCGAAGATTTCTTGAATGTCTTTGACAGTCTCTGAAGGTCTTCGCACCTCTCATGAATGTCTTCAACCTTCTTATGAACGTTTTCGAAAGTCTTTTGAATGTTTCACGAACATCTGCAAACCTATTATGAATGTCGTCGGAAGTCCCTTGAACGTCTTCGAATCCCTCGTGAATGTATGAAAGTCACTCAAGCGTCTTCGAACCCCTCATGAATGTCTTCAAGCGTATTATGAATGTCGTCGAAAGTCTCTAGAACGTATTCGAAAGTTTCTTGAACGTCTTCAAACCCTTCGTGAATGTTGTTGAAAGTCTCTAAAACATCGTCGATCCTCTCATCGATGTCTTCAAACGTATTATGAATATTGTCAAAGATCTCTTGAATGTCTTCGAAAGTCTCTGAATGTCTTCGCACCTCTCGTGAATGTCTTTGGAAGTCTCTTAAGTGTCTTCGAACCCCACATGAATGTCTTCCAACGTATAATGTACGCCGTCGAAAGTCTCTTGAACGTCTTCAGACCCCTCGTGAATGTCTTTGAAAGTCTCCCAAGCGCCTTCGAACCCCTCATGAATGTATTTAAACGTATTATGAATTTCATCGAAAGTCACTTGAACGTATCTGAAAGTTTCTTGAACTTCTTTAGACCTCTTGTGAATGATTTATAAAGTCTCTTAAGAGTCTTCGAACCCCTCATCGATGTGTTCAAACGTTTTCCGAATATTGTCGAAGATTTCTTTAATGTCTTTGACAGTCTCTGAAGGTCTTCGCACCTCTCATGAATGTCTTCAAACTTCTTATGAACGTTTTCGAAAGTCTTTTGAATGTTTCACGAACATCTGCAAACGTCTCATGATCGTCGTAGAAAGTCTCTTGAAACTCTTTGAACCCCTCATGCATGTCTTCAAACGTCTTATGAATGTCGTCGAAAGTCTCTTGAACGTCTTCGAACCCCTCGTGAATGTCTTTGAAAATCCCTCAAGCGTCTTCGAACCACCCATTAATGTCTTCAAACGTATTATGAATGTCGTCGAAAGTCTCTTGAACGTAATCGAAAGTTTTTTGAACGTCTTCAAACCCCTCGTGAATGTCTTTGAAAGTCTCTCAAGCGTCTTCGAACCCCTCATCGATGTCTTCAAACGTATTACGAATATTGTCAAAGATCTCTTGAATATCTTCGAAAGTCTCTGAAGGTCTCCGCACCTCTCTTCAAACTTCTTATGAACGTTCTCGAAAGTCTCTTGAATGTCTCACGAACATCTTCAAACGTCCCATGATCGTCGTAGAAAGCCTCTTTAAACTCTTTGAACCCCTCATGCATGTCTTCAAACGTCTTATGAATGTTTTCGAACGTCTCTTGAATGTCTTCAAACGTATTATGAATGTCTTTGGACAAACCCCTCCTGAATATATTTAAAAGCCTCTCTTAAGCGTCTTCGAACCCCTCATGAATGTCTTCAAACGTATTACGAATGTCGTCGAAGGTTTCTTGAACGTATTCGAAAGATTCTTGAATGTCTTCAAGACCCTTGTGAATGTCTTTTAAAGTCTCTTAAACGTCTTCGAATTCCTCATCGATGTCTTTAAACGTATTATAAATATCGTCATAGATCTCTTGAACGTCTTCGAAAGTCTCTGAAGGTCTTCGCACCTCTCATGAATGTCTTCAAACGTCTTATGAACGTTTTCGAAAGTCTCTTGAATGTCTCACGAACATCTTTAAACGTCTCATGAACGTCGTAGGAAGTCTCTTTAAACGCTTTGAACCCTCTCATGCGTGTTTTCAAACGCCTTATGAATGTTTTCGAACGTCTCTCAAATGGCTTCGAACGTCTTATGAATGTCTTCGGAAGTCTCTCTGGAACGTTTTCACGAACCACTATCGAAAATCTTTGAATGCCTCGCAAACTTCCAACAAACGGCTCACGAACATCTAACGAACGTATAGTGATGAATGATTTCGATTATCATTGGGCGATTATATTAATTTATTTTCAATCAAATTCCATCGAAAAAAATGAGTTCCACATTCGAAAGTAATATTGTATTCAGTTGCACAATCCGATATCAGGTGATGCTGACATAACTAAGTACGGGGTGAGGAGAATAAAAAGTACATAATGTTACATATATTTTATTTGCATGAATCTTTATGATTCAGCCACCAATTAAAGAATTTAAATACATTTTGTAAGGCACAACTGTTTTTATGCTTTTCACATCATAGAGTAAAACTTCCATCTAATTTACTTGAGACATCCATATCGTCAAAGTCTATATTCAACGACTCAATAAATAGCTCATTTTTTATATTTATTATATCAGCTAGCCATTCTCGTTTTTCATGACCCTCAACATATACGATAGGACACGTGTCGTCGTCCGTTGAACCTTCAACTCCAGCTGTTATTGAACCTCAGCCATGCTATATGGAACGTTTCCATATGCCGACTTTAAACCATGATGATTGCGAATCAACCATGATGCTTCGTATCTCGCAGATTGTGCTGATCTATGCAATTTTGCGGATAATGTCGGTCAATGGACAATATTCAACAACGCGATCACGTAAGATTAAAACAATATGCAATTGTATTCGGTGGTGAATCTTCTTTGCATTCGAACTCTATTCACAGATCTACGGTAGCATGTTTTACAGGCTCGTTCTGATGCGATCAATCATTAATCGCGAGAGGGCCGTTACATTAATACTTGGCGATGGTTAGTAAAGAACGATCACTATTGCAGTCATAATGGTATTTACAAAATTGAGAGTACATATCGAACAAAATGTCGAAACTTGTTTGAAGTCCAAATGCGAATCATCTTGAGAAAAAAATGCTGAATTGAGATAAAGTTTAGCACTTGTGAGTTTGCAGTCGGTGAATAATATAATGTCCTTTGCCATACATTATCTTTTTTACCAGTCTGCACCGCACCAATTACATATTTTGGTTTCTCTAGTTGGGAGGCAGCTTTTACGGTCCATGAATGTTTCGTTGTGCTTTAAAGCGATGGACAGTCGTACACATCCCAAGAGTGAAAACTCATATTCAAGTATCGCACACTTTCCAATGTTCGAAGTAATGATAATTTATTGATCTCATCTAATATCTCAACCGACCTATTACAACAAAGAGGCTGAACCATGGCCGAGTAGGATGGAATTTTTAGAAAAAGCCCCCCTCGTTGTCATTGACTGCTCAAAACAAAACGATTCTCTCAAGTCCGGTCCTGTTGATGTGCGCCTTGAGTTTGAATTGAAAAACAATATTCCACCGCAACCTTCAGCGTACTGCATGATCCTCCATGATCGTATTATCGAGCACAATCCAATCGGTGGTGGGGTTAAAAAATTGGTATAAAATCATGCCAATGATCCGCGCCCACTTCAGTCAACATGGAGCTTATCGTCGACGTGCAAGGGTTCAAGAGACCCGTCAACGAATTTGTCCTAAAGGAGATGTCCATCGTCAAACTCCATGAGAAGAACGCTGAACCGCTGACATTCTTCTTCGATGCACCATTCGCCTGGGACGCTTTACCGGCCAAGTACAAAATGACAAACAAGTGGCTGGAACGCAATTATCATGGAATACGATGGGAACACAGCGGCATACCATACGAGGCAGCTAGAACGACAATTCGAGGAATCTTGGAAGGAGCTCCTACGATCTATGCCAAGGGATTCGAGAAGTGCTCATGGCCATCGAGATTCACGGATTCAGCAATAAAAGTCATCGATCTGGAGACTCTGGACTGTCCATCGCTGCAGAAGTTGCCGAAAATCGCAAACGTTAAATGTCACCATCATTCCTTCAATACAAAATACAATTGCGCCAAAGCGAATGTAAAGTCGTTGAAAAGCTGACTCTCTGTGTAGGAAGCGTTGTGTGAGCGAGGGATTTTTCTAAATAAATAAAAACATTTTGATCAAATATCGTTCTCCATTTATTTCCTATATCTACGGCGAATACAGTTTGACGACAATTTTTTTTTCTTACATTATATTCGATGAAAAAGTTTTTTGTACATTTTTACATAGCATCAAGCGTTGAAAACTCTACGATGATGACTGTGATGCAAACAGTCGTTGCACTCTATGATGGTGACGATGCCCGCTGCCGCTGAACTCGTTGTTTCCACCGGGCCTTCACGAGCGTTCTTTTCCACCTTACTCAGACTCGAGCGTCGAAAACTCTACGATGATGATGACTGTGATGCAAACAGTCCTTGCACTCTATGATGGTGACGATGCCAGCTGCCGCTCAACTCGTTGTTTCCACCGTGCCTTCACGAGCGTTCTTTTCCACCATACTCAGACTCGATGAAACTCGACGCTGTTGTATTTTCCGCCAATGTACTTCATGTAGAGTTGACCATTGCGTGCCAGTTGCAGCATACTCTCGAACATTTTCAGATCTTGATCAAAGGCCTTTACCAGCCGCGCTAGCAAGAAGACGGCAAACTCATTTGCAACGTCCATGATGTAGCGTTTTCCAAACTTGGTCTGTACAGCTCTCATGGCCGTGATTTGATAATCCGAATGGACGTTGAGTTCTGACAGCTTCTTCGTTGGGAGAAATTCCGCCATCAGGCTGACTTTGTTCATATTTGAGAGATCCATTTTCACTCTTTTTCAAAGTTCTTTTCGGGAACCCCGCACGTAGAGAATTTCCCCCTCGCAACACTTTTCACAGTCCCGACGTTGGGGTGGAGGACCATCAATGTGATCCTTCATCTGTGGCGTATTATAATGCTCCATGCATGGAAGATACGATATCACTTCACTATCGTTCCGATGATGCTCCGGCAAACGCTCCCACAGTAAACCAATAAAGTTACCCCAATACTTTAGGAGCAAGACCTTTGGAACCTGTTCGAGCTCGTTTTTGGTCAAGTCCAGGGGGTGCTTGGCCGGATGCACTGCGTACATACTCGCACATGTGAACATCTTGACGTAATCTTGTGGAATGAAACCTCGACGGGTTGAAACTTGTTTCGGAATAACGCTGCAGCTGCATGCAATAAATAAAGCATTTTATGGGCTTTAAAGGGCAACCCTTCGTATGAGAACTATCGTTGTCTCACTCTCGAAAATTTTCCGAGCCATAAATGGAAGTCCCCCCCCCCCCCCCCCACACACACACATACATGCACCTATTTGTCTAAGGTGTTTTATATATATGAATATATATATATATAAACTCCTGTGAATAGTCTAGACAAAAATGCTCCGCTTATATTTATAAAATGTTGATAATAAATTATCAGATTTTATGGGTTTTCAAGGACCCGCGACTCTATGATGCCCCCTCCCCCACAGAGTCGACAGCGGCTTCCCCCTCTCGCCCGCGGGTCCAGCTATCGCAGGGAAGACATCGTCACCAAAAACTAGCATCCCCACTCTCTAACACCCCTCCCCTTTCCCTCCGCCGGAACCCCGCACTCGGCTGCCGCATGCAGGACCCCCTCCCCCCTCCGCCATGCATACCCCGGCTTCCCCGCGCTCGACTCCCCGCCCCGCTCCCCCCTGAGATCCCTGAGTTAGAACCGGCCTATTACCACTACTGATATCGCCGATGATGACGATGATGAGTGCACGGACATTGAAGTGCTTGCACATGATAACATGGAACTGGCCGAGATGGACAGTGATACGGAATCATTTGATAGTGGATTGGGTGATGCCTTAGATAAGGGAGTCCATTATGTGCGTGAAATCATAGTGTACCAGCAGCAAATAAATCGGTTGAACCGGGGCGTCATGAGCTGTGTGAACTACGAATATCTCACCGAAAATGATCGGGCGAAATTTTGCGTGTTGTGCTACTTTGATATGCGGGGCGTGGTTGATCGACTAATTCAACGATGTGGCCACTTCAGCGAACGGTTTAACAACATCCAGGGGATATTTTGTGCCAACTGCGGCGGGCCAACCCACCAAGCTTCAATGCGCCACACGTGTCCCACCTGCCTGAACTTATACTACGTCGATAGTTCGTATTATCTTTAGTATGATTCAAAATATGATTATGTTTGATAAGTTAATGAGATGCATGATTTTTTATGTTCCAGGACAACGGATCCGCCGCGGATATTCAAAATAATATAATTTGATTGAATGAAAAACAAGCCAACACACACACACACACACACACACACACACACCAACGACTTTTTGTATAATATATACTATGCAAGGTCATTGTTCAATTTAATTATTAATAAACTATTGTTTTATTGTCATTTAATTCGAAGCATTCTTTTTACCCCCCTCCCCCTTCCTTCCACACAAACACAAACACACACACACACACAAAACACTCATCGACGCCGGCTTCCCTCTCCCGCCAGTCCCTTCACGGACCTTATGGCCCCCCTCCACAGCGGCCCTTCTGTGACGTCACACGCGCCCGGCGACCCCTCCCCCCTGCGTCGTACCGCCGCACTTGGATTCCCCGCGCTGGAGCCCCCCGCCCCGCTCCCCCCTGAGATCCCTGGGTTAGAATCAGTCCTGTTATACTACTAATGAGGTGATCGCAGAGGAAGGGATAACGGAGGGCTTTAGTACCGGAAAGGGAGTGCGACAGGGCTGCCCGCTCAGCCCAACGCTGTTTAATATAGCGTTAGACGACGTGGACGACGTATGGGAAAGGGATGGAACGGGGGGAACGGTAATGGGTGGCGTGAAATTTTACGCGCTCAAATACGCGGACGATATCGCGATAATTTCGGAGGATGCGGAAGGGCTAAGGAAGATGTTAGATGTGCTGGAAAAATACGTGGAAAAAGCTAAGATGGAGGTGAATGCTCAAAAAACAAAAATCATGGTGTTTAGAAACGGTGGTGGGAGAAAGAGAGGGGAGGGGTGGAGTTACAAAGGAAAAATAATAGAGGTGGTGAGCGAGTTCAAGTATCTGGGGTACTGGTTCTCGACACGAAACACGGGAGGACGGCACTTGAGAGAACTGGTAGCAAGGGCGCAAAAGGCGGCAAATGCGGTGTGGGGGGTCATGAAACGGGCGAACGTAGATGGACTGAAAGAGAGGCTACAGCTGTTTGACTCGTTAGTCAAGGCGGGAGCACTGTATGGGGTCGAGGTATGGGGGTGGAAGAGAAGGGAGGAAGTCGAAACATTACAGGGGAAACTAGTAAAAATGGCTCTGGGGGTGTCAAGAAACACACCAAGCTACATCTGGAAGTTGGAGGCGGGCAGGAGGAGTGTGGAGGTGGAAACAAGGAAAAGAGCAGGCAGTTACATAGTCCAAATTCTGAAGATGGAAGAGGGGAGGTGGCCAAAGGTGTGCTTAACAAGCAACTACTGCAAAGTTCTAAAAATAGTCGAAGAAAATGGGTCTTTTCATTTTGATCATGATTACACCGTATCAGTACATTTCCCCGAATGACACTTCCCCGAACGGCACTTCCCCGAAAAACAGTTCCCCGAATCGACACTTCCCCGAAAAACAGTTCCCCGCATCGACATTTCCCCGAATGACACTTCCCCGAATGGCACTTCCCCGAATCGACACTTCCCGGAATGACACTTCTCCAAACGGCACTTCCCCGAAAAACAGGTCCCCGAATCGACACTTCCCAGAAAAACATTTCTTATTTAGGCTTGTTGGGTTTGTTTGGGTTGTTTGCGTTTCTTCGGGATTGTTGGTGTTTGTTTGGAGTTTGTTTGGGCTTGTTGTCTTTGTTTGGTTTTGTTCGGGTTATTTGCGTTTCTTTGGGCTTGTTGGGGTTTGTTGGGATTGTTTTGGTTTGTTTGGCTCGCAAAAGTAGAAAACACTTCCCCGAATGACATTTCCTCAAATGACACTTCCCGAAAAACAGTTTGTTTGTGTCTATTTGAGTTCCACGCACCCCACTATTCCAAGCACATCCGAGGTGCCCTGCGCCCACACCAGTGTTCCACGCAATCCACTATTCCACACGCACATTCGAGGTGCCGTGCGCCCACACCAGTGTTCCACGCACCCCACTATTCCGCATGCACATTCGAGGTGCCCTGCGCCCACAACAGTGTTTCACGCACCCCAATTTTCCATACGCACAGTCGAAGTGCCCTGAGCCCACATCAGTATTCTACGGACTCCACTATTCCCCACGCATATCCCAGGTGCCCTGCGCTCACACACATTTACCGATTTACCCATTTTTACCCAATTTGACTTTGACTTTAAATAAATAACTTTTCACTCATTTTTTTTGTCATCATTTACCCTTCGATTAATAATTTTTACCCATTTTGACTTTGACTTTAAATAAATAACTTTTTCACTCATTTTTTCTTGTCATCTTATTGACCCTTTGTTTAATAATTTTTACCCATTTTGACTTTGACTTTAAATAAATAACTTTTTCACTCATTTTCGGGGAAGTGTCGTTTGTGGAAGTGTTCGTTCGGGAAAATGTCATTCGGTGAAATGTTTTTCGAGGAAGTGTCATTCGGGGAAGTGTCGATTCAGGCAACTGTTCTTCGGAGAAGTGTCATTCGGAAAAATATCATTTCGGGGAAGTGTTTTCGGGGAAATGTCGATTCGGGGAACTGTTTTTCGAGGAACTTTTTTTCGGGGAAGTGCCGTTCGGGGAAGTGTCATTCGGGGAAATGTTTTCGGGAAAGTGTTTTCGGGGAAATGTCATTCGGGGAAGTGTTTTGGGGGAAAGTATGGGTACCTGATTACACGATGTTTAGGAACAGTACACTTGTTGCTTTAATTCTTTTGTAAAACTTTGATCGATCGGTCCGGAAAAACGGGTTGATGGATCAATTTGAAAACTTACACGGCTATTGAGGGTACATTATGCTGAAAAAAACGTGGCAACATTAGTCTTTCCCCCAATATTTGTAATAGAGTAGTTGATTTACTGAAAAACCATAAAATTTCATTTTTTGTCCTATTTTTCAAATTAATATTAACGGTGACATTTTTTTTCTCAAAAATCAACGAAAGGGTCTTGTACGAAATTTATTCAAGTTCTCGAAGTTGCCCATTAAGGGGGGGGATTGTCTTTTTTTCGCAAAATTTACCGCTTTTTGGGATTTTTTTTTGTGAAGAAAGTATACAACGGAAAACTTGTGAAACTTGGCATATAGTTTTATTGATTTGTTTACTACATACAAAATTTTTTTTAAACAATTTCATCACAAATTCCGCCTCCCACCCCCCTCGACGCGCGATGGTCGTTTTTTGATGGTGTGCACGATTACAGCCTTCACGTTCATCCTGCAACAAAAACCCAAAAAGCATTTTACTTAAGCCAAAGATAATTTCACTCAGAGAGAAAAAATGCTAAACGTATTTTTTTGCAGTAATGATACAATTTTACTACTCTTTCGCAGAGTGAGATTCGGTCGATCTCGTTCGCTCGAGAATTTAGTCGGCCGCAGACAACCTGCCAAAGATAAAAATACCGAACGTAATTGCTTAAACAAAGAGCGTTGTGAAATATTACAACTCTTTTGTAGAGTGAGTCTTGAGCGATTCCGGTCGTGACTCGAGATTTTGGCAGAGATCGAATTCGTCAACGATGAGCGATATCAAGGTGCCAAATAGTGCTCGCGCTTGTTTGTTTAAATTAATTGAAAAAGAATGGGAAAAGGCCAGCACCCTTCCCCCATACGAGTCTCTGGAGACTCGTATAGTGGAAGGGAACTTTCTAGCGAACCCCGTTTGCTAGAAAGGTCAACCATAAAAAAATTTCCACCGATGATCGCCGTCGACAAAGAAAATGCATTCGAGGGCATTTGTTTAAACAATGCGTGATGAAGTTGACCAGAAAAAATGCTGCCAAATGTGAACTTTGGCACAGATAAAAATGCTGAACACATTTGTTTAGATAATGAGCATTGTAAAATTTTACCACTCTTTTGTAGAGTGAGTTTCAAGCAATTTCGTTCGCTCGAAATTTTGGCAGGGATCGAAATCGTCGATGATAAGCGGCATCGAGGTTACAGATAGAGCTCGAAGCTTATTTGTTTAAATGAATTAAAAAAGCATGGGAAAATGGCGGTACCCTTCCACAAGACGAGTCTTCGTGGTGGCCGTCGTCGAAAAAAAATCGTTTCGATGGCATTTGCATATACAATGTAAAATGCAACAAAGTTTCACCGCTCCCCTGCCGAGCGAGCGCATGCTTCCAATACAAGCGTACCATGGCCGCTACGCATACTTGTGTGTATTGTGTGATACACACATAGATGTGGTGTGCGTGATAAGGTGTTTGCGTACGACCGAACGGTGTGCGAGAATGTATTCGTTCTTTCTGCATGCGGCAGGCGTAGCAAACACACACACACACACACGCGCGCGCGCTCAGCCATCGCTGTCTGCATGGAGACTAGATACAGGAGCGTAAACTCCAATGGGGAAACGATAAAAAAAAGCGTCCCAAAAATGAAGGCAACAGGGATGGCGATTACTAGAGCGAACGAAAAGACTGCGAAAAAATTGCGAAATTGAGAGCGGTCAATAACTCGATGGTTATTATATTCTTAATAAATAAGTATTGTTAACTTTTTAAAGTTCAATCTTCATTTATTGTAATTGCCTTCCTTCACATGTTCCTCCAAGATTTTAAAGTTCTTTACCTTTTGCCTTTACCTCACCATGTTTGATATCTCATTAATCAGTATGGTAGCATAGAGTACAGAGCCTTCTCACTACTATGCTATAGCATAGTAGTGAGATGGACGAGCCCAGCAGAATACAGAGTGTCACGCGAGGGGTGGAGCAAACGACGGATAAGGATGGGGAACCTCTATACCTATCGATTGAACTCCCATGTATGTTATGCGATTTTCAGTGGTTTAAAAGTTATTTTGGTTTTTGTGATTTTTTTGTAAGATACTAATTTTATACGTCAGCTCGTAAATAAAATAAAATTATTAAGCGTATTTCCGTGATTTTTTTCTTGACGGAGTATAATAGTGGGCCTAACGTACTAAAATACTGCTTTCACACATGAGCCGAAACGTATTCAAATAAAAAATTAAGTCCGTAAATATTTTTGCGAATCTAATTTTACTACCAACTTTCAAAGGCTCTAGGATAAAAAAATCACGTAGGGTTGTTTTCTACAACTTATATGTTTGAAACTTAATTGAAAACTACACACACACACACACACACACACACACACACACACACACACACACACACACAAACATTGTCATGTAAAAGTATTATTATATTATAATTAGAGTATTTTCCACATGAAAATTACGAAAACAAAATTCAATGTGACGTCAAATTCGCGTTCGGTCTGTTGTCGAGTGAAGCTAGCACCGCAACCCTTCGCGCGATTGTAGCACCATCCCTGTTGCCTTTAATTTCGGGCATCACTTAAAATACCGAGTTTAGGCCACGGTCTCACATACAGGTCTTGCAACGAACGTGGTGGGGGGTTGTCAGTTCACGTCCAAACGAAAGTACATCTTATGGCCACGAGAGCGGCGCAACGAGTTATTCATAAACTTCATAAGTTTATAGCACGGATCTGGCGGAATCCTAACCAATCTTTTGAGAGTCATACGCAGTCATACATGCGTATATGAATATGTTTACGGCGAAATACAAAACAGCTTTGAGCGAAATTAATTATTTTGCTTCCTCATGGAGGAAGCTTTGTGATGGTGAGATTTTTTCCAGTATTCAATGTCAATGTGCTTAAAATGTCCCAAAACATCGAAAAATTATATCTAGAAAAAATATCCGGATGTGTGAGTTCTGGCACTGTAAAATTCAAACGTTTATAACTCGAGAACGGTTTGAGCTACGTTTCGCACAGATGTTCATCTGTACAAGCTCTTCATTCTCTGAGAATTTTGTCGAATTTACTAAAAAAAAATACGAATTTTACGACATTTTGAAATTTTCAAAAAAAGTCTTTTACCGCTCTAAATTCCGCAAATTTTAAGATTTATTGCTAATTTTTTTTGTACATAGAGTATCATAATAGGAACGTTCGTATTGAATTTGGGAAACATCGGTCGAACGGTTAAAATTTTATGATTTTTTGAATTTTACGAAAATCAGAGTTTCGAAAAATCGTCGAAACACTTCAATTTTTGCAAATTTTGTAAGTTAATGTGTATTTATCTATACTTCCTTTCTACTTTCTAAAAATGTTGTCGAAATTACTAAAAAAAAAAAAATACGAATTTTACTAAAAAAAAAAATACGCTGCAAATTGCTCCCTCGAGATTTAGTACAACGCTCAAAGCTTCCTCTATGAGGAAGCCAAAATTAAAAATATAGTTCCTCATAGAGGAAGATTTGAGCATTGTATTAAATCTCGAGGAAGCTATTGGCAGCGTATTTTTTGTTTGAATATAATAAATATAAATTTTAATTACATTTCTCTGTTCAGGGAAGCTTTATACCTCAAGCGACCCTGATAAACATGTATCATTTTTTTTACTAAGATCTTAAAGCTTCCTTAGCCAATTGGTTCAGCGACAAGCTACTATTACAGTGATTCGAAGTTCGAATCCAATAGATGAGAATTTCTGTTTTTCAATTTTTTTAAATTGCTGGTTACTATCATTTTTATGATTCTTCTGTATAAATATAGCTCGTTAGACTTTATTTCTGTTTCGAAATTTATTTGTAAATTTTCTTAAATAAATCATTTCAGAATTATTTTTCTATAGCTTACCTTTTTCGATAGTTACAGTTTTTAAATTGCTTCTTGGTTATTTATAGTAATAACATCTGCACATCACTGTTAACTGCGGGAGAAAGGTAAAAGGACGGAATATAATACATATGATTGAAATTTATGTTTGATCGTTTTATTGATTGGTCAATTTTGACAATTTCTTTTTAACGACGAATTTCTTTACAAGTTTCAAATTTTGCTGATGGGCATTCTGCCCCATCCGCAGTCGAATATAATAAACAATAGCAAATGACAGGATATCGGAGGCGTGCTCGGAGCATGGAAAAGTAAATTGATACGAAAACAAAAATTCATTGAGAATACTATCAAAAACATCGGCCTGTGACGCATGTTTTGCGAAACGAGACTGTACGTGAGAAATGAGATTGAAAAATCGCAAATTAGCGTGAATCAATCCTCCTCTGGATTTCAGGTCGACTAATTGCGACACTGAAGACTTAGTCGAAGCGTCTGATCTGATCGCTTCCTGGCAAATCGTACATTTATTGTACATTTTCAACACTTGCTTGCATAGGTAACCTGTTGAATCCATAAAAGTATGTTAAGGAAAACTTCTGGAGGAAACATGATGCCTAACGAAGCCGAATGTCCAACCCAACAATATCTACAAGTGTTAGTAATGCATACATCAAAGATTCAAAAGAGGGCAATACGAAAAGAAAAGTTAGTATAATACAAATACCTACAGCTGATTATTGACATTTTAGCGAATTAAATCTAAAAATAATAAACTTCGCACGATCTGTTGGTAAATATTTACAAGTGCAACTAATGCATGCATTTCAGGTTTAAGGGGGGATTGTCTTTTTTTTTCGCAAAATTTACCGCCTTTTGGGAATTTTTTTGTGAAGAAAGTATACAACGGAAAACTTGTGAAACTTGGCATATAGTTTTATTGATCTGTTTACTACATACAAAAAAAATTTTAAACAATTTCATCAAAAAATCCGCCTCCCACCCCCCTCGACGCGCGATAGTCCTTTTTTGATGGTGTGCACGATTACAGCCTTCACGTTCATCCTGCAACAAAAACCCAAAAAGCATTTTACTTTAGACACATATAGCTATCGTTTGATGAAGCAAAAAAGCAATACGTTTAATAGTTTTTTATTTATAACAAAAAATCGATCAATTTTTTTCGAAAAATCGATACTTCAAGTCCAAAACGTCACCAAATCGTCAATTTTTTTTCCCCTTCATCGAACGATAGCTATATGTGTCTAAAGTAAAATGCTTTTTGGGTTTTTGTTGCAGGATGAACGTGAAGGCTGTAATCGTGCACACCATCAAAAAAGGACCATCGCGCGTCGAGGGGGGTCGGAGGCAGATTTTTTGATGAAATTGTTTAAACATTTTTTTTTATGTAGTAAACAGATCAATAAAACTATATGCCAAGTTTCACAAGTTTTCCGTTGTATACTTTTTTCACAAAAAAATTCCCAAAAAGCGGTAAATTTTGCGAAAAAAAAGACAATCCCCCCTTAAAGAAGGACAACACGAGAAGAAAAGTTAGTATAATACAGATACCTACAGCTGATTAGTAATGTTTGAGCGAATTAAATCTAAAAATGATAGGCCTGTGACATAGTAAATAATACAGTCCAGGACGTAATAAGGAGAAGTCATGGTCAAGATTATATTCGATGACATCATCTGCCTGCCATTCGCTATGCTCCAAGATATCGTTTAGTTTCGCCTGAACCTGCTGCCGATATTCTGAAAGCTTCCCCTCAGACTTCTGGCCGTAAGCTTTCTTTAGATCGTTCAGCGATATAAGTATTTGAGGCGAATGCCGTTCCGATACAGTGCAATTCCCGAACTTTGGAGATTTCAAGATGCTGTACACCGACAACAGTTTGTAAAACTGTAAGAACGTTGGGCTGTGCGGGTGGTCAGTGGCTTGACGGATGGTCCCAAAGAATTTGAGAATATTCCGTAGACATGTAAACTTATTGAATTCAATTGTTTAATTTTTAAATATATTATGAAGGAAAGTACCTCCAAATTATTGAAAGCGACGATTTCTTTCGGCGCTCACGTTGACGATCGAGACGTGGTCACCAGCGTCTCGGCTCAAGTTGCGATTACCCGAGCTGTTTATACGAAGGCGATAACTGCTTAGCGAGCGGCACAAAGGGCTGGTGGGCTCCACGGCTCGCAAGGGGATTGACGTTTCGACCATCGAGGCGACGATCACTTCTCGAGAGACTTCCAAATCCGAAACATTTTCTAATTTCTATTCACACGTGCTCTGAATACGATGGCACACGACGTCACGCGATTTTGTATTGTTCACGCATAAAATATATATAATTCTGTCATCCTACATTACGGCGTTTCTTACATTATCTTGATTAACTTTTCCTGTCAAAAGATATTGAAACTCGAAATTTTCGATGAGGTAGCAACCCATATCCAGCGTTGATGTGAGAGATATTCGTAATGACCTGGATGTTTCCGCTAAGTACTCTCCGGCTGGTATCTCACCTTTGCGTACAGCCCTCTCCCAGTTGTTCAGCCATTGTAGGCAATCTTTAATATCTACCGATAAAATAGCAGTATGGAATGAGAGAAATTTCGAAAATGGAGGCGAAATTTATTAAGGAGCCGTTTTGATTGTTAAGGCAAAAAATTGGCGATTTTGGATTTTTTGTTTTTAATTTTTTTCAAAATCTTGATTATTTAAATGAACGAAAGTTTTTACAAAATATTAGGCAACTCTCAGAGTTCAGAAGAACTTTTTTTCGACGTCGTAAATAAATGTGTAGCACGCGCTGAGGTTGAAACTTTAAGGTAGTTCATGCACGTAGGATCGTATTTGGTGGGTGTCTAAGTATGGGATCGATTTTGCAATCCCAATTGAAGATCTCCAATTAATATCAGAGTTATTAATTCGAAAAAATAAATATCTTTTTTAACTTATCTTTTCACGAATAAAATTATAAGCCACGAATTAATCGGAGCCCATCCCTGGCTGAACCAGAAATTTCGTTCGTGCCTGGCTAAAATACTATAGAATTCAATCTTCAACGTAATAAATCTTTATTGCTAGTAAGTCAATCATCGTGACATTTTTCCCAGACCTTCATTATATACTTTTGATTGTCATTGTGGAATTTTTCTTATATATCGTAAGAAAGTATTGACTCAATAACCAATAAGACGAAGCCTTCAAAATTTGATGTGCGTGTCAGTCGACTACCCATTTACAACTTCTGTAAATTTCAAGACTTTCCTAAGAAAATCATTTCGTTACTGGACTACCTTAAAAATAACATGGCAAACAATTCCAGTGATAGTTCCGGCCCCGTATCGTATAAAGCACAAAAATAAAAAATAGTTCTGGTGAACGTTGAGAATTGCCCAATATTTTATGACAAGCTTTCTTCATATGGATAATCAAGATTTCATTTGAAAAAAAAGGATGTGCGTGGAATCCACGCACGACAGAAGTGAAACTTCTTGCTTATTATAAGTACAGACAGAGATAAATTATTAGAAATATTTTCAATGACCAAGAGAAAATAATTAAGAATAGTAAAGATGCAGGTATGATCTCAGATGAAAAGAAATAATTCAAAGTTACTGTTTTTGAAATTATTTTCTAAGAAGTTCGTTATTTAATGTCACAAAAACATGAATCAATAATGGTAATTAGTTTCCAACGAAATTTTTTGTATTCTTTACAGTAAAAATTGTCAGGGCCAATAGAATATTCAAGAATGTTCAAGTTTCACTCCAAAAAGAGATTAAAAAACACGAATATCGTCAATTTTGTAGTCTCAATAATCTCCGCAGGCCCCGTAGATAAATATTAAATACACACCTTGAAATCCTTATTCCCAGGAGTAAGCCCTTCATTTGGAGTTTTCCGGTTTAGAGCATCGAACATGTCATTCATGCGTTTGCAGAATTCCATCGTTTTTTCGCACCCTTTAAGAGGACCTTCAGGATTGTGAGATAGGTAGAAGCGTAGTCCTTGCACAACGGAGTTACTGAACACCTAAAACGGATTGCATAAAATAAGAATACAACATTATAATGAAAATGTACAATAAATGTATGATTTTGTAAAAAACTTGTAAAAGTTATGCAAAGAAAACTCGAATATATATATATAGCATAAATGTATGCGAAGTGAAAAAAATAGCGAGCAACCTATGTACCTGAGTTGCGAGTCAAACGCGCATTTATGAAGTGTTGTCCAATACAACGTGCCGTTGCGTTAACTTTGGACATGCTCTTGCATTTCCAGGATGTCGCGTGTCAAGGTTGAACCGACTGCTAATGTAGTCCCAACGTACGTAATCCTTCGATGAATCCACCTAAAAATTCAGAGATATAAACATTATTTTTATAACAATCTGTGTGATAAGTTTGATTGGCAAATTATTTATTAGGCAATGAATAATCATTCACAGGACGGATTTACACGAATATTAAAAATCTGTGACAGGTGAGAGCATCCTCCAAATAATTTCATATTTATAGTGGTAAGTAGTATTAAAAATATGTCGATCACAAATATGAACTTTTCTAATTTTGTCTTGTTTCAGCCTTGGTTGCCAGATGTTTTATTATTAAAGAGGATGTTAGAAAACAAACTTGTACATATTATATATAGTATAGATAGGTTTTCAAACATCCTTTTAAATAAAAAAAAACACCTGACAATTCAACGAATTCGGCACAAATTCATAATTAAAAACGAACTCAACCTGCTGAAAACTTACCCGCAACTTTTTTCTGTTATAAAGCCTGTTCCGAATATTTTTAATAATGTGAGGCGCATCAGAGAACACGAAGACGTTCCGCCTTTCATCAACGGGGTGCGTGAACCAGGTCTTTGTATCCTCCATCGAGCCTGAGACACCCAATAGTGACCACATCTTGACGTTCGTCGCTGCACCGTCGGCGACAACCCCATGAATTTTCGCACCAGCTTTTTCCAAATTACCGATGGCTTTAACGACCAGCTTCGTGAGTTTTTCACCGTTGACCGAATTTTTCGATGCAAAAACTGCAACTGGTTACGTATATGAATCCGCGAGAGGCTGGAACATGATGTGTCCCTTGATCTTCGATGTTAACAGACTGCGGACCATCGTCACCAAATTCTGTCAACCCGACGTAAGTCAAATCTTTCGAAGATACGCCCACGGACTTCCTCAAGTTAATTTCATCCCGCAAAATTACTCCCTATCGTTGCAAAGGCGTTTTTTCATCCAAATGTGTTTGAAGCAAGTTGGTGAAGTCTTTATCGAAACCACACTTCAGGTCGATCAGTGAAAAATAATCGCGGATGGTTCGAAAACAAGGTAGTGGCAGAACATTGTTCTTACGAAGGAATTCGTAAAAACTCGGCGACCTTATATTCATTAATAAACAAAGCATGATCCACTGTTCTCTGTATCGCCGATTCTTGCCGTTCTTCCCTGCAGCCGCAATTATTTCCTGAAGTGCAGTATGTTGAGTCGCTGGAATCTTTAGTTTTGAGCATCTGTCGATTAAAGTTTCATTGCGATTGAGAGCAATTTCAGCAGCTTTTTCTTTGGAACTTCCCTCTTATAGGTGGACACGTTTGCGGGTTCTTTGGTGAATTCGTCTGATACGTTCATTTTTTTTCCGCAATGCGTTTATCTTCCTTTGGTCAATAGGGTTGGAAGCTTGATGGACACGTTTCAACGAACTCCCCATTTTTTATCTCGATTCCCTCTTTAGCACTGCAGCTCTCATTTTAATGCAGCAAGCACGTCTTTTCCATTTCGAGATCAAAGTTCAATCTCGGTCGCGCCAATGGTCGACGCCATCTTTGAAGACGCCGTTTAATGACAGATGATGCTCGTTAATAGTGCCGAGACCGTTGCACAAATTCATATTTTTGAAGTCTTCGAAACCTTGAGGTAATAAGTCCATGCTGTCCAAGACTTGCGGTAATTTACATCCGTTCACGGCACGCCCGTACACAAAATAATGCAGCTATTTGTTGGGGTCCAGCTTGACGAGTTCTTGTATGACCGGTATATTTTCGCCGTTTTCGACCTTAGATGTAGCGTATGAAAAAAGAATACCCGTGTTATCTGTGCTCAATTCACCACCAGTCCGCGGCTTTGGTATCAGGATGGATTCAGTCCTCCCTTACCGGTAGTACCCGTACAAACATAAATAAATTGAAATTCCGGAATAAATAAAACATTTAAGGATGTACGAGCCGAACCGTTTCGGCAAAAAATTGTACCTAATTGGAATTATCGTACTACGTGATTCACTGAAAATCTGATTAAAATCAGCAACATTTGGCATGCTATGAACAACAATGTTCAACAATAATATCGTTTAATAGTTTTTGATACATTATTGAAATAACAAATTATTCAACAATTTATCTGTCAGTTCTTCTTGTCCTTACATGTTTGGAAATCGAATTTTTTATTTAAAAGGCGATGTGTCGACGATGGTTGACTTCACACATATAAATGGTATCGTTCATATGATTTGGTTACTAAGAGATCGTTGCCACGGTTGATTTATTTTTTGTTGACTCTATCGCTGTCTGTTTGAATTTTGTTCAGTTCTGGTGGTTGACTCAACATGTACGCACGTATGATGTTTTCGTTAATAAATGTTTAACTGTTGCTTTGTTTTTGTGCGGTTCGTGTTATCACTATTCCTAGTAACTCTAGCAGGTTATGGGCCCAGGACGAAAGTGATAAGAGAAAAATAAATAAAAAAAATACGGCCGATACGCGAGAATATTTTAATTGGAAGTAAAGTTGAAATTTCTAATTTACACGTGGAAGCATGGCTGGAATGAACACCGTACGAATCGAGCAATTGAACAGGGAAAACTATGATACGTGGAAAATACAAATATACAAATGCAGGCGATCTTAACGAAGAATGATCTCTGGGAATTCGTGAATGGACAAAAAATGAGGCCGAATATCATCAATCAAGATGTTCAATCCGTAGAAGAAGCACGAAAATGGAAAGTCGAAGACGACAAAACAAAAGCCGACATTATTCTGTGCATCAAACCGTCCGAGTTGAAACAGATTAAAGGGTGCGAGACTTCACGAGAATTGTGGCTGAAGCTCCAAAGCATTTACCAATCAACTGGACCAGCTAGAAAAGCAACGTTGATAAAACAACTCACATACCATCGCATGCAGGAAGGAGAAGACGTACGTGAGCACTTGTTATCGTTTACGACACAATAGACAAACTTCATGAAATGGATATTCAAATTAATCCAGACTCGCTGTCCGTAATGCTCTTACATAGCCTACCTGCGTCATTTGCTAACTTCAGATGCGCTATAGAGTCTAGGGATGTATTACCTTCCCCTGAGATATTACGCATTAAAATCATCGAAGAAAGTGAGGGTAGAAAAAA
Organism: Ophion ellenae; assembly: GCA_963210295.1. Classification (NCBI taxonomy): domain Eukaryota; kingdom Metazoa; phylum Arthropoda; class Insecta; order Hymenoptera; family Ichneumonidae; genus Ophion; species Ophion ellenae. The sequence goes on from OY723388.1 coordinate 6,861,828, forward strand.
CGATGCTCGAGGAAATAACTCAACGGCAATGTTTGCTAAAAAACCATTTAACAAGAAGAAGTTAATTGGGAAGAGATACGATAATACGAAAGAGACTGATATGAAAAATATGATCTTTCTGAAGAAGGAATACTTCAAATTCGAATGCCACACATGTCGCAGAATAGGACACAAGGCCTCTGATGCACCGAACGAAACAGGAACCCAGAAAATGCAAACACAGCAGAAGACCTGTGCTTATGTGCAAGCGAAGATGGAAACATAAAAAATCAAGAAATTACCTTGAACTCCACGGAATTAAACACCCGACAATGGTGGTGCTTGGACAGTGGTTGCACATCGCACATGTGTAGTGAAAATCCTCCTTACACAAAAAATTTATCACAGGAGACTGGAAAAGTACATCTCGCCAGCGACGCCTGTGCAGAGATAAAGGGAAAGACATCTGTGTCATTCACTACTCAAGTGGATGGATGTGAGAAGGACATACACCTGTCCGAAGTCCTATGCGTCCCAGAGTTAAGAATGAATTTGCTGTCTGTCGCAAAAATGTGCGATAAAAAATTCAAGGTGATATTTGATAAAAAGGAAGCAACCGTCATTGATAGTAAGAGGAATGTTGTACTTAAAGTCCAAATAACAAATAATTGCCTATATTGTTTGGACGCAAAAGAAACTGAAAGTGTTGCCCATGTAGAATGGAGTAACGAGGAACAAAAGCCCTGTCTCGTCGATATCTGGCGCCGCCGAATGGGACACTTAAATGTAAAGGACCTCATAAAATGCGAAAAAGAAGGCGCAGTAAAAGGCTTAAAACTTGAAAAATGTCCTAGAGAATACACATGTGAAACTTGCATGAAAGGAAAGATGACTGAAAAGTCATTCCCGAAGAAATCTGAGAGAAGAACGGAATTACTAGACATCGTTCACACCGATGTGTGCGGACCCATGCGCACGGAGTCCATCGGAAAGTCACGGTACTTCATCACATTCATCGACGACTCATCGAAATGGGGTGTGGTGAAATTTCTGAAAAGAAAGAGCGACGCTCTCCAATCCTTTGAAGAATATAAAGCTATGGTGGAAAACTCAACCGGAAGGCACATCAAATACTTACAATCCGATAACGGCACGGAATACATTAATTCAGCTTTCAATGGATTTTTAAAGGAAAATGGAATCTCTCGGAGGTTATCAATACCCTATACTCCCGAGCAAAATGGGGTGGCAGAGAGAAAAAAACCGTACTCTCCTAGACATGGCCTGTTGTATGATGATCGAGTCAGCACTGCCCGACGCTTTATGGGCTGAAGCAATAAATATCGCGAATTATGTTCGAAACAGATGTCCGTCTAGTTCTCTTGGAGGACGATCTGCTTACGAAAAATGGACCAGCAACATCCCAGATGTAAGTGAGTTCGAAGTTTTCGGACAAAGCATCATGGTCAAACATCGTGAGCCACGGAGAGATAAATGGAGTGCTAAATCGCGCAGAGGTAATTTTGTTGGGTATTCTGAGACGTCAAAAGGCTTCCGAGTTTACATTCCCAAAGAACGAAAAATTGAAGTCATTCGGGATTTTCAAATCGTGACCAAGCCCCCTGAGGAAAAACTACGCAGAACAAAACACGACGAGAATCAGGAGCCTATCGAGATTGCAGAACAGGAAAAAGCCGTAGTGGCATTTCCAATAAAAAACGCTACGTCAAACAATTTTGAATCGCGACCAAATTATCATCTCGAAGAGGTATGTGAAGAATCAGAAAATGAAACGACCAATGAGGAGCTGACGGAAACCAGACGAGGGCCGGGAAGACCGCGGATTGAACGCACAGGTCACAGAGGAAGACCAAGGAAGCTTTTCCATGATGCAAAGCTCGTCGATACATCAGAAATCTCGTTTCTGAGTGAGATTAAGATCAGCGATGCAATAAATGGACCGGATTCCAAAGATTGGCTAGAAGCCATAGCAAAAGAACTCAAATCCATTCTGAAAAACCATACATGGTTAGTTGTACCTCGACCACACAATAACAAGATCCTTAGGAGCAGATTGGTTCTTACTAATAAGTTCAACCAAGATGGAATCTTGGAAAGGCGAAAAGCTCGTATTGTAGCAAAAGGATTCGCCCAAAGACCTAGAATTGACTACGATGACGCTTTCGCTCCTGTTTCAAGGATAGAATCGATGCGACTTTTGATAGCGCTCGCTGCAGAAAATAACATGCTAGTTGAACACTTCGACGTCACAACAGCATTTCTCAACGGAAAACTCGAAGAAGAAGTATATATGGATCCTCCAAAATATATCCACGAAGGATTAATCAGTCTGATAGAGAATGAGTCATGTGACAGTAAAATAAGACACAAAGCGGTCAAAATGCTCATCGATTTAAACGAAGAAGACGCAGTTTGTCAGCTCAAGAAAGCCATATACGGCTTAAGACGAGCTGGAAGATGTTGGCACAATGAACTCTGTCAGACACTGCTAGAATTCAGAGTAAGAAAATCATCTGCGGATCCATGTGTTTACTATCAAGGAAAAAGTGAAGACTTCATGTTGATTGTGACATATGTAGACGATTTAATAGTCGCTTGCAAAAAGAAGTCAAGAATTAGGGAATTATATCAACATCTAAAAAAGAAATACGAAATGAAAGACTTAGGATTAATTAAGCACTGCCTCGGAATTGAATTCACACGAAATGACTCATGTATTTCAATTCAACAAAAGGGGTACATCGAAAACTTACTAGAGCGTTTCGGAATGGCAGATGCGAAACTAGTGAGTATACCTCTGGAATGCAATTCAAAACTACAAAAACCTGACGAGAACCACCGAGAAAAGGAAACATACCCATATCAAGAACTTATCGGCTCCTTGATTATTTGGCAACCTGTACAAGACCTGATATTGCCCATGCCGTGAACTATCTCAGTCAATTCAATCTGGAGCACGATTTAACTCATTGGTGTGCTGCTAAGCGCGTGCTGAGATATCTCAAGGGTACATCAGATGTGGGACTTACCTACAAAGCAACCAAGAATCCTTTAATAGGATATGTAGATGCCGATTGGGCAAACTGCACCATAGACCGAAGATCCTTTACTGGATATGTGTTCACCTTAAGCGGCTGCCCTATCGTATGGGCATCGAGAAAACAAAAGACGATAGCACTATCATCAGTTGAAGCGGAATACATGGCTCTTACCGAAGCAGCCAAAGAAGCAACATATTTGAAAGGATATTTACAGGAACTTGGATACCCTGAAAAGGCCGTGATAAAAATACACTGTGATAATGCAGGAGCAAGAAAATTGGCTGAAAATCCTGTGTTCCATTCCAGAACAAAACATATTGATGTTCGTCATCATTATGTACGAGATGTACTTAAAAGTGGCAGCATAACCATTGAATACCTCGAAACAAACGAAATGGCCGCGGACGTACTAACGAAAGGATTACCGCGACCTAAACATGAAAAGTGCCTTAGATTGTTGGGCATTAAACTCTGAAATGTATCATTTCCCATTCGCCTATACTTCGAGGGGGAATGTTTGGAAATCGAATTTATTATTTAAAAGGCGATGTGTCGACGATGGTTGACTTCACATATATAAATGGCATCGTTCATATGATTTGATTACTAAGAGATCGTTGCCACGGTTTATTTATTTTTTGTTGAGTCTATCGCTGTCTGTTTGAATTTTGTTCAGTTCTGGTGGTTGAATCAACATGTACGCACGTATGATATTTTCGTTAATAAATGTTTAACTGTTGCTTCGTTTCTATGCAGTTCGTGTTATCACTATTCCTAGTAACTCTAACAATACACTAGTCGAATGTGGTAATTTTTCCAAACGCTTATGATTTTTTTAAAATTTATTAGCTTCCTAAAAAATCAACACACTCGATTAGTTAAAAAAAAATTGACAGATGAATTGTTGAATAATTATTTGATTAAATAATTTGTCAAAAAGTATTAAGCGATATTATTGTTGGTCACTGATGTTCATAGGATGCCAAATTTTCTGTTGAGTCCGTTCGGCTCATACATCATGGACGGGGTTCTTTCACAGAACATTAGAACGCACCCAATATCCAATGTATTTGATTAATTTACTTATTTTACGGTTCAATTAACGGGAAATACTCACAGCTTAAGGGAACTTCTGAAAAGTAAAATGTGCAGCAACTCGTTTCAGGTATGCGATCATCTTGAATTGGTTCATCCTGCATCGACTCAGCCGAATGATTTATTACGGGATCCAATTCCATTTCGTTGGTTGCAACATCTATGAAAATAAAACAAATGTTTATACTCATGGAACTTTTACATCTATTAGAATTATAAATCATATTATTGCGAGTACATTCGCATTTAAACCATTTTTTCATGTCAAGGATTTTGTAGAATGTCGTTAATCTGTCTTTCGACACAAGATTAGCTAAGCACTAAATACTCAATACTCAAGTATTGCCCGACAGTATATGATGGTAAGAGCAAAACTTCAGTGTGCAGTAGCCAAAATGAATTATTAAAGAAAGCACTACATTCTCGACAGCTCGCTATTCATTTGCCGACTGTGCACTCCTTAATGAGGTTCATGCGCCATAATCATAATAGTATGTACAAAGTAGAGGCAAAATAATCAGACACAATTTTGTAAAGAAATTTTTTTTTATTTTGCGCGAATCTTCTTGAGCGTTATATTGTGTAAAAAAATTGAGAAGGTTTTACCATCTGGTAATCGAGATATTCAGTGCTTGAAATCGCAACTTTAACATCAGATCTCATGAGAAGTTACGAAAAGTGACGATTTTTAATAATTAATTTGTCTTCAACAACGTGGTAGAAGTACTTAAAATTTGAAAGACAAATTCATATAGTACTATTCGTTGACATAGTTACGAAGAAAGACGATTTTTACAACAAATAACTCTAATTCTAGACGATCAAACTTTCTCAAATTTTACCGACAGGTGAATATGATTGTTAAGAAGTAAATAATTTTAAACAATTAATCTTGGAATTCGTCTAATGCATGCATAATGCGTGAATCTCCTTAACCCATTAACGCCCAGAGGACGCAATTTCAACATCGGAGTTTGAGCTGTCGCCATGTGATGAATTCGGACAGAAAAAAAATTGGGAACCACTGTTCCCTATGTTGCAGTTTGGTATAAAAACCAGTCGATGTGGTGTAAAGAAAAAGTGATTAAATAAAAAACACTTTGAGTCTTTTTCGTTTAACGCTGAGCAAAAAAAAATATAATCTGGATACGAAAAACTGAAGCAAGCATTGTTTGACTTAATAAAAAATTAATTTTAAATTAAATAATTGTTATTCATTTACATTCAATCAATATTTTTATAATACAACAATACTTTGATATGTGTAAATATCCTAACCCTTACCTTGTAAAATCTACTCTGGAATTGTAATGTCCTATAAATAATGAATAATACAAACGCGTCGTATGCGGCGAATGCAGACGCTGCGCGAGCGGAGTGGGGGTAACGCTGTCCACATAAAAAGTTTTCTTGATCATCTCTCCATTGATCCCGAGGAACTCATTTATTATTATTTATTTATTCAGAGACATAAATGATTTCTCTGTAAAGAAAATAAGTTCTTAATATTTATTGATTGAAGTAGCACTCGATCTCGATTATCAACTTTTCATAACTTTCATTTTAATGTGGCTTTTATAAATTACTAGAAATATTTTATCAGTACTATATATTTAATACTACGTTCGATTTGTAATAATTCATTTCGTCAAAAAGAAGGCAATCGTTGAAAATAATTCGACGACACTTTGATCTAGTAATCACGAACCCGCTCGTGGGCCTCGCCTTAAAATTAAAGTGAAACACTTAACGGTTGTCAAAAGCACAGGTATTATTGAAACCTTCTTCACCCTTACCGCTGTTACCCCCTTGCTCTTTCTGTCCCGTATTTTCAAGCCGTGTTGCGAAGCCAATATAAATTGCACAATTTATCGTCCATGCAAAATTCATCGTGATATCTGTTCTTTGAAACGGCATAGGCATGGCTAGATGTGGAGAAACAAATTACGATGATTCTCCTTCGCCTAAAATACCCAAACGAGCATGCGAATGACCGATTGCCGAGGCTCGAACTGGTCGGCTCGCTAACAGATCGCGAGCACTGTACGGACACGAGCCTGCAATATCGCTAACTCGTTTAATGACCTGACGAACGACCATCAACTCCGCAGTTGATGCGATGACGAGCCTGTTGTTAGTCTATGTAAGCTCCACTTTGTAACGGCAAATAAAATCCATTCCCATGTAGGGTGATCGGTAATGGATAACGATTGGCCGATGCTCGACGCCGAGTTTGCCAACATTGGCACTCGAGCTCGGCCCGATCATCGACCGAGCCTCGGATGATAAGAGCGGCTCGATATTCGCAATCAATATTGGCCCTAGAATGGCTTATGAGAATCGGCCGAGCATCGCGTACGAGTTCATTCGAGAATCGGCCAACAATAAGTCCTCGTCAAGATTGCCATCATTGGCACTCGAGCTTGCCCCGAGTTTCAACCGAATCTTGGCGGATAATTGTGTCCCGATATAGATCACCAAAATTGGTCCGGCACTGCCAAAAAAAAATTATTATTTTTGTATTGTAATTCGTCATTAGCTGGTCTTTTGAAACGATTAGTTCGAAGAAAATATTTCACCTATATGGGACTCGAACCTTGAACCTATCTTATAGCTACGCACGCTGCCCCTATGCTACCGAGTGCTTGTAACATCTGAATCGCAGATATGGCATAAGAGGCCAAATGGATTCTCATCATTATTTGTATCACATAAACTATATCAATTAGTTAATATTATTGCGATATCTAGAGAGTTTTATCGAATTACATGTTATAGAATTTTCAAACATAACCTATATATATATATGTATATATATGATATGTGTGTTGCAATAAAGACAAATCATTAGTTCATTAGTTCAAGTTTAATTTGAATAAATAAATATATTTAAAATGAATAATTCCAATAATGGAATGCAATAGGAAAAATTTGATTTCACGGAAAATATAGTTAATTCAAATAAAAAATCATTTTTCCGTCAGTGTAGAATGGTTCATGAAAATCGGCAGAGTATCGCGTATGAGCTCTTTCAAGAATCGACCAACAATGAGGGCATTGATTTGGTAGTATATTTGTTAAGAGTAATATCCAATGGACCCGTAAAAAGTATTTACCTCGTCTTTCAATGACTTCGACGCGAAACAATGAATCGTCAATATACGAATTGCGGTTCGATTATGCGTTACTCGACCGAGCATTGGCCTCGTATCGGCGAACCAACGTTGGCAAGTCTATACTTCACCAAACATCGGTCTCGTATCGACAAGCCATTCATTAGCGACTCTATATTTTGCCGAACATTGGGCTCCTATCGGCAAACCAATGATTGGCGAGTCTATACTTAGTCAAACATCGGCCTCATATCGATAATCCAATAATGAACGAGTCTATACTTTGCCGAACATTGGCCTCGTATTGACAAACCAATGATTGGCCAGTTTATACTTCGCCAAACATCGGCCTTATATCGACAAGCCAATGATTAGCGAGTCTATGTTTACCCGAACATTGGCCACGTATCGGCAAACCAATGATTGGCGAGTCTATACTTCGCCAAACATCGGCCTTGTATCGACAAGCCAATGATTAGCGAGTCTATATTTCGTCGAACATTGGCCTCGTATCGGCAAACCAATGTTGACTAGTCAATACTCAGCCGAGCATTGGCGTACAATTGGGTAATCGATTATCGCCCCGCCAACATTGGTCCAAGTATTGGCCGTTAAGGTTCGATTGGCGAAACCTACATGCGTTGGGGACGTAAAGACGGAATCTGATTCCCATCGCTAAATCATCCACGGAAAATTCAATTATTTCAAGTATGGAAAGGAGGACTTTTTCGAAGATTGTTTCGCTGCAACATCTTAACAACTTGGTTATAATAAATTATTTTTCTGGCGAATCATTGAGAATACGTTTGAAAATGTATGCTCGTAAAAGTATCTATCCTGAACTACATTTTCCTTCATTCAACACATGTCCATCACCCCTTAACGGCAATAGGCACGAGATGTCTCTCCTGCTATGTCTCGGGGACGCCAGTAGAGGCCTTTACCTACCCTGCTTCCATTGGTGCTGAGCAGCTACCAACGCGCCCTCAGCGACGGTGTCTCGTATTACTCATCGCTCGTTTTGCCGCGAGCGGACCCTAAAGCGTTGCTCGTAAAATTGTCATCGGTGTAGCGTAGCAGCCACGATACACTTATACCAACGTATCCGTCGCACGCGTACGTAAAGATCGTAGTCAGTCTCGCGTCCTTCGTACGGTCATAGTACGGGGTTTCGCGGAATACAACTAGCAGCGGGATTGCGGGCGCCTTCTCGCTAATTGATCGGTATATACGTATCGGTGAAATACATTGTGCCAGACTCTCGTGAGTTTGCTCGTTCTCGTGCAAATATATCCCCGTTGGCACGAATGTTGGAGAACCAGCACTGTCCTATATATGCCTATATACGTATATGAGAGAGCGAGAGAGGGATGCAGAAAGAGGAGGGGGTTGTTGAGCATCGTGGACGCTTACGATGATCGATACAGTAATTAAAGATGACGATATGTCGCCTTGAAACATTCAACCGATCCCGGACAGCACACGCCGCCGTACGAGCACTGATCGAGTCCATTTCTTACTTTACTCAACCACTTGTACCACCTTACTAATACTCCTGAGTACCTGATGCTTCCCGCTGCTAACTTCCAACCATGGCTCTGTCTCTCCCCTTTCCAATCAAACGGACTGCAACCTTTCCTCGGTTCGCAAAGAAAAGTCACAAGCCGCGGAGGGAGAGAGGGAGAAAGAGAGAGGGAGAGAGAAACGTACGGTTCGTTAATCAATTAATATAAGAACTTTTTGCTGGAAATTCCCCACTGATGTTACAAATTGCCATGTGAGACAAGAGTCGTTCTTTCGCGTTTTTATCCACGCACCTTGTACGCGTCAGTAAATGAAACGATCGACGAGCAAAGAGTCATGACGCAGACATATGCAACGCATTCACATTTAGAGAAGCTCGTGTCGCGTTAAAATGAGAACCAAAGGGGAGAGTTAGCTGATTGACTGATGATGACTGTTAGGATGAAAAAAAAGAAGGATACTCTCCGCTTAAACATGGAGGAAAGGAAAGAAGGGGGAAAAAAGAAAACCAGTGACTGAAAAAAAGATTCGTGTTTGCTTTTTTATAGCTGAGAACATCAGCGGAGTGAGCGCAACGGGACGTAAATTCAGGAACAGAAAGAACAGATAAAGAGGAGATGCACGGAGCGGTCTAGGAGCGGGGACGATGATCTCTGTTCGTGGCTTGAGACTCTCCAGCCCGGGTGAGGATGAGAAATTGTTTGCCATTCTGTTTCTTCCTCAAAGTCCCCACTTGAAGGTGGCCCTAATCATCTCTCTCTCTCTCTCTCTCTCTCTCTCTCTCTCTCTCTCTCTCTCTCTCTCTCTCTCTCTCTCTCTCTCTCTCTCTTTCCCCCCCCCCTCTCTCTCTCTCTCTCTCTCTCTCCCCTCCCCCCTCTGTCTTCTCATACTATATTTACTCCGTCTCTGTCGTTGGTTCTTTCTACTGCACTCGTTCTCCTGTCCAGAGTCACGGTCCCTTTACCTCCCGAGGGCGAATGCTCGAGTCAGTGGAACGATGATGACCGTACCGCACACCAGCTATCTTTTGTATTACTCGGTCTCTAGTTCGCTCGCTCCACCGTACCTTCAGTCCTCCCGTATACCCAGTCGATAGCTAAACGAACCATCAAGAGAATTACAACCTCCGTATACATACCTAGAAAGCAACGGGTCGAGGGGTCATAGCGTACCAAAGACGCTAGCCAAATGTGTGTGTGTATGTGTATATATATATATATATATATATATATATATATATATATATATATATATATATATATATATATATATATATATACATACACATATATATATATCCAAGCTTCGTGCGTATATACATATATACGAAGCTTGGGTGGGTTCATTGTCCGCCTGCTCGACCCGGCAGGATTGGATTGGAATATTACGGCATTGTATTTATCTCCGTCACCGCATCGGTAGCCGTAAGTCAGTTACGACCTATTGAGCCACGATCGTCCATAACTACTGCTTGCTAAATATATAAGAAAATGCGTCCTGGCAACATTGACATCGACAGATCGTATACAACGATCTTAGTAAAAGAGACGATGATTAGGTATAGAACAAATATCAAATGCAAGACTGATTGATGTAATATTCATATGAACGAATAAAAAAAAACGCCAAGTAATAAAAAATGCCCTAGAAAAAATGATCGGTCGTTTCACTATCTACCAAATTCTAATTAACCTCGAAATACCTTTGATTTTTATGATGATTATTACTTTTCCGATTCAAACGTACAAAAGAAGTGAACTTTTTATGCAAAAGCCAAGCAAATTTACTAAAAACGTACACAAAATTGTCAAACCGTAGAAATACTATGTTTCTCAACAATTTATTTTAAGAAACCATATCACTATTATGATAAAAAGTTCGAATCATGATTATATAAAAGTACAACGTATACATCACACAAGTAAGGTAGATGGCCCAGTAATCGTCACCTTAAGCAGATCGCTTGACTATGCAAATTTATATAGCTCAACTAGGAAAGTGAGTAAGTAATTTTAAGTCGTTCTTGATCAGTTTTTTATTACGAAGAAGAAGGTCATTGTGAAATTCCCATGCCTGGTTCAGTTTTCGAGAAAATATTTCGTAAAGGTTATAAGATGCTATTGTACGAGTCATCGTCATGCCGCCATGACAGTTGGTCTGCTAGTCGCCATGGGAACGTCCCACTGATCGTCACATGCGTTTAAATTGCTTTGAGGCCTTATATACCTTTAAAAAAAATTGTTTTGTTTTATTGACTTAAATTATGTATAAACATGTCGAAAATAATATGCAAAAGTTAATTTAGGTGGACATTTTTTCAAGACACGTAGAAAAATGGTTTTAAAACTTTAAACGCGTTTTTCATGAGGTAATGTTTTCAAAATCGGGCGGACTCGTAGGTCCTGCATTTTTTGACCGATCGACTTCAAATTTCAACTATAACTTCTTAGATACATTTTATAGCGATGTACACACGATTTTTACAATCGTATAACAATTGCGTATTTTGGAAACGAACAAAGGCCGTTGTTTCAGTCGAAAATGCGGCTTTTTTAAAAATCGGGCTAGATGTACAAAAATAAATATTTTATAATAATCGTGTGCACTTCGGTAGCAAAACTCATGTAGATTACGGGGAAAAGAAAATTCTTCTGGGTGCACATGTGCGACTCCAACGAGTCCGCTCGTTGGAGGTACCTACAGATATGTGAAATAAACCCGCTAAACATCGTTTTGATTATTTTATTAGTATTTTTTTAAATCCCAAAAAATCTTATTTTCCGACCATCCAAAGGTATATAAGGCCTTACCTAATTATGCAAAGGTTCGTAGGACTTTGTTGACTCGATTATGTCTGCATATAGAACGGCAGACTAATTTTTACGCACTCTGTCACAAACTTTATGATTTTTATTAAAACATTTGATAAAGAGTTTGAAACATAAATTTCTCCTCCATGGGACTTTATTAATTTCAAAAATGAAAATAATTATTGCCTATTACGTCAAAATTATAATATTTATTTATTCGTAGTCATTATAAACGACTTTCTTTTCATACAATAATTTTTAATATGTTTTTCGATCGAGTGCTGTTCACCTGTGTTCAAGACATACCCAGTTATCGACAACATTTATTTATATGTTTATCTTTTTACTATCACGAATATGTGTATGACGATTACTGGTCCGTGGATCCTTCAGACAATGCTAATTACGGACCCAATATTTCTTTTCTGATTTTCTATAAACTAACATTCGATTCATAAGACTTTTTTTGCAAACATTGTCCCAGTTATCGACAGCCATGGCGATTAATCGGCAGAGTGTTTATGTTGCTGAACCGGTAATCGTCATATATGAAAATTCGTTGAAATTAACATCAAACTATATTTTTTTATGCTGAACGCAAAACTAAAATTCTTGTTAATCAAGCGAATGAAAACTTACTTCACGCAAGTTCACGGGCATTCTCAAATCACCCGAGATGTGACAAGGTTCACGTTAACCTCCTAATGAAGGATTCAGCCGAAATGACAGCTAGACGTCGTAGCGGAATATATTTAATTTAATTATTCTTTTATACGTATACTTACGGATGTGAAAAAGTAATACAACATAGTAAGTGCCTCCTGGAAGATAATATACCACAGATCTGCACGAAGGACTGATTTTTATCTTAAAATACTTATTTAATGCGTAAACATGACGATCACTAGGACCCTGACGGCTACTGGGCCGACTACCTTACTGTATGTAGGTATCACTGGAAATGCTGTGCAACGACTTGGCGTGCATGGTTAAGAAAAAAATAACTCACCAACTAAATAGTACCTACATGCAAACGAGATCAAAGTTAAGTCGCCATTGTAATACAAACAAAGCAACCAACCACAATAAATAATAACGTAGGACCATAAATGCAAAAAATAATATAATAACATTTAATAAAACTCAAACAATCCCAAAAGCCTTAAGAGTTCATTTGAGAACTCGAAATATCGCTTTTCGATGGCCGTTACCCAAATAGGGTTTTACAATCGGCACAGTAATGGCCCACGACTGGTTGCCAGAGAACAAACGATGGCGCGGTAATGGTTATGTAAACGGGCCAGATCCGCACCATGCATGGTTGGTAATGGTAAACCATGAATGGCTTCTAAGACTTGGCCATCTATCATACGCCCATATTGGCCCAGCAACGGCTGCCGGAACTTCTGCCGGAAATGAAAATAAAAAAATTGACAAATTATTAATATAAAAATTCTAGTAGTATCTTTTTTGTTTTCTTATGCTTTACTTATGTCCATGTACATAGAATAATTGCATTAAACACGCTTTCTGCATTGTTCAAGTTTTTACCTTTCATCGGGATCGAACCTGCGCCTTTCGTTCTAGTGTCGAGCGCCCTACCCACTTAGCCATTCTAACACTTACAGAATCCATCGTTTGTTCGTTCCTTACTTTTATGCCGGTAATTTTATTCGTGACATTAAAGTTTACCGACAATTTTTTGGTCCATTTAGGCTGTAAAAATAACTCGCTCGTTTTAGGTGAAGTTCCGAAAGGCACACTCCTCTGATCGAGCTGAAATTTTGCACCGAACTTCCTCTCATTATCCTAAGAGAAACCGTTAACGGATTTTTGACGACTAGTAATAGTTTTCGATATATCGCATTGTAAAGTTTATTATTTCACGCCATACGAGTATATCTATATATCCGATATATAACCCCCACTCCTCCGGCCGCGCTGCTTCCTGGCAAACAGTGCTCGCCCGTACGTGCATATCACTTGCCATGTGGGATGGGTTTGTTTGGGTTTATTTAATATAGTAGAAGCGCAGTACAATAAATAACTTTCAATATACGATATATCGAAAACGATTGCTAGTCGCCAATATCCTTTTGAAGGTTCTCTTAAAAAATTGAAAAGAAGGTCGGTGCAAAATTTCAGCTTCATCAGTGGGATATGCTTTTCGAAACCTTATCCCTTGTTTTTTACAAAAACAAACCATCAATGGCTGGAATAGATCTGGCAAGCCGTTCATCCGCCTACAGTATCCGAATGCTGGTCGACGAATTATTGGCCGATTATCAGCAAACCGTTTAATGGCTGAATGCTGGCATTTTTGTTACGACAAGCGACCCTATATGGGTATTCATTTACCGAAGTGTGGTATTGCGACGTAGATTAATAAACAAACGCAATCGATAACGAGCCAGGCGAACAACACTGATCGTCTTGTTCCGTGTATATTCCAACTTCGCTGAGCTTCTCTTCTTAACTATGCACGCTAAGTCGTTGCACAGCATTTTCAGTCTAATTGTGTGGTACTTACATTGTACTTTTTTTGGGAGTACCAATAAGTCTCTGCCGTTTGACAAAAGATGGTCCTACCAGGAGGTTATGGTTGAAATTCTCAGATGTAAAACTTCATATCGTAAGGTTGGACATCTGGCAAGACCATAACCTTGAAATATTAGCGATTTCGTATCAGCATCACATAATTTTTTTCGTGCGAAAATGTCGAGTTTTGGGCCAAATAAGCGTCATTTGAGGGAGCGTTTTATTTACTTCTGTAATTTGAAAAAAAAATCTGCAGCTAAGGCGCATCGATTGCTTGTAGAAGCATTTGGTGAGGCTGCTTTAAGTAAGAGAAGTTATCGTGAGTGGTTTAAAAAATTTGAGAACGGTGAGGTTGACGTCAAAGACAAAGAACGTAGTGGAAGTTCGAAAGTGTACGAAGACGCAAAATTAGAGGGAGATTCGTTATTGGGGAATCATTGTCTTGTCCTCTTTTTGAATTTTATTGACGAATAGGACACTCAAGCTCGCAGTAGTGAGCGGACGAACCTTGCGTGGAAAAGATGGGGGTGGGGTGGCGGCCTCGCTTAAAGAGACGCGGAGAACAATCGTCACCGTGTACTCCGATCTAAGGGGTCACACCACTGTATAATTTTTTTTTTACTTGACTTAAAAGATGCTTTCAACCATCTAGAATAAGGAGAAAAAAGTCTGGTACCCGTAAAACAAGGTCCGCAGGCCCGAATGGGTCTGCGATGGCAGTGGCTGGCCCGTGTGCGAAACATCGATAGTTTTTGTCGAAACACAATTTTTCAAAACGGCACGCAGCATAACTCCAACAATTTTCATTCTTTTCACTCCAAATGTTGAATCCATGTTTAAAATAACATTCCGAAGAGAAATACGTACGGGATTTTCCATGAGTTAGTTATGACATTAGTTATTGACAAATGATTGTCCTTTTTTTCTGTCGAAAATTAAGTTTTTGGTTTCATGCTCGCCAATTACACAAAAATTAATATTTTCACAATCCGCTACGTGTTTCTCTAGCTATACTCGTGTAAATTAATAGAATTTCTTTTCTGAAATTAAATTTGCGTCAGCTATACTGCGTGCCGCAGAGCGTCTCAAATTCAACATGCCTCGCCAAGATGGCTCCAGAGTCACCTTTTGGTATAATTTTTTAAATATAAATTTCATTTTGCTCACTTGAAGATATGACTAATAACATCCTTGAATATTAGTATTCTCTTATTTGTCCGTCTACCAAAAAAAAATCGCAAAATATCACTCAATTTTTGACGTTTACAGTGGGGACGCTTACCCTTAAAGTAAAACGAGCGTGCGCTCTTGATTTACTATCGATTTTGTTCAAATTTTAACCGGAAATTGTGCATATCGTTATGCATGTTCGAGTGAAATTTCATAACAGTTGACTATTGAGGTTGGGGGATAATGGGTTTTTAAATAGCAACTTTTAACACTGCAGGGTTTGCATTGACCGAAAGTCATGTCACATAATTCGGCGTACCATTCTATTATGTTTATTAATTTAAAAAAAAATGATTCGATTGCAAACTAGTTAGGGAATGAGTGAAAAAAGTTTGGATTGTCTTTACTATTCAATTTTGGTAAAAAATATTTGGTAAAAAATATTTGTGCCGCATAATAAGAAGACCTTATGCAACCCTGCAGAACAGTATTGTTCAATATTTCGAGAAAAAAGATAATTATCGTGTTCCTGAAGTTAAAAACTTTTGTCGTAAAATAAAATATTTGCGTTATAAACATTAATGTTTTATATTGTTTATGTTATTGCCATGTGTCTTCTTATAGGGGACAAATATTTTTTACGGGAAATTACTCCGTCTAAATCTCAATGCCGACTCTACAATGTTAAGAGTTGCAATGTTAAAATCTGTTATCTCTGAATCTAAATAGTCCACTGTTCTGAAATTTCACTGAAACATGCATAATGATACGAACAATATCTGGTTAAAATTTGAACAAAATCTATAAAAATCAAGAGCACGCGCTCGTTCTACCTTAACGCGTTTCAACCGTCGACCATTCAATTCTGTTGGGCTGGAGGTTTGGAGCCGTCGACGCTCAGCTTGAGATAATGGTAGCCGTAACCATTGAGATGCAAGAAGACCCTAGCGTTCTCGGCCTTCGTTTTGAAACGTACGTCCGTAAACAAAAGGCCTTGCACACATTGGTGGTGCGATTGAAACAATTTTCCTTGACGGGGTATTGTTTCTGAACGAAGCCGAAGGGTTCGACGAGTTCCTTGAGGTCTGCTTGGCTGGTGCTCTCGGAGTGATTGTAGACTGCGGTGATATCCTCGCGACACTTGGACTGTATACTATAGCCGAGACGATTGACGCCGTTTCTCATCCTCGGCAGTACGTACTTGCTGCCCTGGATAAATCCGATGGTCCATCTAGATGGTAAATCCGACACAACATTGGTTCTGGTTCCTACACGATAGCCCAGGTACCGTACCTACCACAAATGTGCGTACGGTATCGGTACCGGTATTAGTATGGTGAGGATATAGTACCGGTATATTTTACTGTTGTGCAGTGTTCGGGTACCATACTAGTAACACGTATATTTTCGTGTAGCGATATACTACCGTACAAGTACACCGTAGCGTACAATCTCTGTACGCCATATCAATAGTACGCTCGGTCATCGGGGTGAAGCTATTGAGGAATCGCCACAGGTCCACAAATCATCCGTGTTTAAGACTTGACAGTTTAGCGTTCGTAGGCAAAGGGTGTTGAACTTTCGTGCCTCATTTTGGTCATACACTGCGCAGGAAATCGAGGATTTTGAGGGGTAATGACAACGGCTACGGATTATCGGCCGTGTCATTACCCCGCAAATATGCTATCTGCGATTTTTTCACGAATAAATACTGAGGTATTCCTGCGAAAAGTAAATAAACTTGAGTTTC
The DNA here is from genome assembly GCA_963210295.1 of Ophion ellenae. Lineage (NCBI taxonomy): Eukaryota > Metazoa > Arthropoda > Insecta > Hymenoptera > Ichneumonidae > Ophion > Ophion ellenae. Next base: position 6,878,869 of record OY723388.1, read on the forward strand.
TGGCATCGGAGCCGTTGGCTGTTTGACACATCGGCCAGCGGGAAAGCAATGCGAGGGAAGATCGTGGCAAATGACAAAGTACATAAATTGAGGTTATGAGACAGGCCATATTTTTTATTCGTACGTCAATATAAATTCCAGCGATACGATCGCGTTATCACAATTCGAGGATACACGATAATATCCAATTGATCGTGGGAACGGAGAAATTGCGTTGATGTTGAAGAATGCGTGAACTTCGAGTTCCGCCGTTGTCGCGTCGAAGCGACCCTTAGTATCATCGTCGGTAAGAACGAAAGAGAAACACTTTTCGAATCTCACTTTCACCGTGAGCAAACTCACTCATTAATTTTCGTCAACGTTGCTCTTCGGAGACGCCGAGAAACATCAAGTGTAGAAGAACAATGTAAATCAATCTAACGCGACAAAACACCGGGGTTCCGATCCACGCAACTGCCCGGCGGTACGAGAAAGTGAGGCGCTGTGTGTCAGGGCCTTTACACACGGCGTATTTTCTACGCGCGTAGGAAATACGCCGTGTGCACAAGCCCTCAGGACTACGACTCGAGGTTGCGCGAGCGTCTATGTCTACAGTAGCGTGCAAAAGTTTCGGGCCACCCTATTTTTCGTGGATATTGCATAGAAATACGATGGCACGGGAAATACAAACGAGTGATGACACTTAAAATTGGCGTCGAGATGCTTGATATTTAAAAAAAATGTGGTATAAACAGTGATATCACTCTTCAACAATTAATTATCCAACTGTTTTTTTATTTAATGACTGTACAAAAGTATTGGGCCATATACTATTGCGTATGAAAACAAAAAACAAAACATTATAAAAATAACAAAACATGGGTTAATTTTCTCTCTAGAGTCAATACTTCGTTGCCATGTCCGTAGCAGCGATTACAGCAGCTCGTGGCATCTTTTCCCACTCATATTGCAAATGATCCCATAATTCCGTCTTGTTGGAGTGATTCTTCGTTTCAACGCAAACCTTGAGCTCTTGTCACAAATGTTCAATCGGATTTAAATCCGGTGACTGCGAGGGCCAGTCGAAAAGGCGCACTTTTCGGCTTTCAAGGAAATTCTTTACAAGACGCGAAGCATGGTTGGGATAATTTTCGTGTTGAAATATCCACCCATTCGGCATCTGTTTCTTTGCAAATGGGAGCATATGGTCTTGCAATATATTTCGATACATTATAGCGTCCATATTGCCTTGTATTTCTATTAGCGGACCAATGTCGTTATCAGAAAATGGTTCCCAAACTTTAACATTTCCGCAACCGTGTTTTACAGTTGGAATTTGATATCGTACATCGTATCAGCCGGGGAAGAAAAGTTCATATCTGAATATATCTGAATCATATCTGTAGAATCAGATATGATCAGACAAGAAAAATGGCCATATCTGTTCATGTAGTGTCATGACAGATCGTGTATGCTTATATCTGAGTATGTATGATCATATCAGAGCCATTTTCACAATTTTGAGAGCAGACCCGTTCATACCGCAGCAGGTTTGACCAGATCCAATCCCCAGGCAGGATCTGATCTTGTTGGACCAGATCTGATTTTATTGGGCCAGATCTGTCTGTCCGTATAAGAATAAAATACCGTGGATCCTAGTAGACCTAGACATCTATGAACAATACACCTGCCCATATGATAGAATCATAGTTTATCTGAACCATTAGACCAGGTATGACTCCGACTATATCAGAGGAAATCTTACCCTGTTGAGACAGATCAAATTTTGTTAGTGTAGTCATGACGATATTAAAATGTTTACATACATAGAGCGGGGTCATTAACACATCATCACTTGACGTATTAATAATTAATAATATTATAGAAACTCACATGATCACATATAATAGTCAGGTGAGGTGCCATATCTGATCGGATATCGTCTCATATCCTCATATATCGTTTCATATATTCAGATGTTTTCATGTGTGAACAACTGAACTACATATAAGATAAGGTATGAGTGTATAAGACTTCGTATATTTTCCAGGTTTGGTATCGTAATTCATGGGATAACATTTTATATGAACGTGCCTGCTCATATATCACATAATATATGTTCAGATATGGGTTTACGCTGCCAACTCGCCTTGGTACCTGACCAGATAAAAACATATATAAGATCTATATAGTGGAGTCTGGTACCGTATTTGATCAGATATAATCGTATACGAACAGATACGTTCACATATCACATCATGTATGTTCAGATACGAATTTACGGTACCAACTCGCCTTGGTACTTAGCCAGATATAAACAGATGTGAGTTCATATATGGTCAGGCCAGATACTGTATTTGATCAGATATGATCTTCTATATGCATATGTGAAGTGAAATATGATCAGACCTAATCATATATGATACTGTAAAATGTCAGATATAAATATATCTCATACATATATGACAATATCTGAAACGGAACATATCCACTCAGACATTAACTTTTTTCCCGGGTGGTACCTGCTGGACGTCTCACGTACTTGTGACCATCACTTCCGAACAATTGAAATTTGGATTCGTCGGAAAAAAAGAACTTTGCGCCAATTCGATACTGTCCAATGTTGATATTTTTTGGTAAAATTCAATCTAGCCTTCTTATTCTTTGTGTTAATGAGTGGTTTCTTTACACCGACGCGCCCAATCAATCCCATAGCCTTTAGACGTCGGGATACCGTACTCCAGATGATATCGGCAAGATTTTCACTCCGTAATTCTCGCGAAATTATTGCTGCAGTTTTTCGCGGATCCATGACGCACTTTCCTTTAATGATTTTGTCCACGCGTTTTGAAGTTTTTCGTGGTCTACCGCTTCGACTTTTATCACACAACGAATTTGTTGATTTCTATTTCGCAATAACACGGTTTACTCTGCGTTTTCCAATAGATAGAGCATTTGCAATATCACGAGAACTTTTTCCTTTTTCAAATAGTTTTAACACAACTTCGCGGACCTCAATTTTTGTGTGTTTTGCCATTGCGGCAGAAATAGAACTGATTTTTTCATGGTTCTTTAGGTTTTAAACTAACACGAAAGAAAGCGCGGAAGAAAACGTAAACAAACCGTGTGGCTGGAGAAGGTAAAACAGCGGCCCAATATTTTTGCATACTGACCGAATGCGTTCGACGCTGTACACAAATCATACGCTATACAAACAGAATAATATACCACGCTGTTATGCATATCATAGCGCCCTCAAATATTTGAAATGATGGAGAGGTTCAGGCATTAAATATTTTATCGAATAACTGAGAAAAATGGTTGGCCCGAAACATTTGCACGCCACTGTATATAGATAATAAAAAGTGTTAAATGATACATAAAAGGACGTACGTAGTGTATGTCACGATACGACCGAGGGACTTTATTCGATTCGATGTACTGTATGTTTCGATACGACCGATTACGACCGATACGGCCGATACGACAAACGATGCACTTCAGGCTGAAACGCGGCGTTTCAGCGTGAAGTGAATCTAGAACGATTCGGAGGTGTTGAAGAATTTTCGTGGTAAAAAAAATCGTTCGGAAATTCGGTCAAATATTATGAGATCTCAAGATTGAGTAGACGGATCGAAAAATGACCTAAACAAAATCGACAGAAAAAAAATCATATTTCATGTGAAAAATGTCATTAAATTTTCGATTAGTCACCGCGTTTTCGCGTAATATAGAATCAAAGTTGAAACTTCGTCTGCTAAAGCCCATCTTACTGTATACAGAGTCGCGGCGTGTCGTTGGTGGGGTGGTGCTCACAAGCAGTGGTGTCGAATCGTATTTTTTATTTTTTATTACTTGGCGTCCAGACGCTGCCGCGTCTCTTGATGAACAAGCAAGTTCTTGACTCAAAAGCTCTCTACCGCGGAACGGAGTAGCTGATTACTGTATTGCAAATTCGCTATAAATTGGAATTTTTTAAAGGATAATATAGGTAGATGGCCGTCCAAAGACATTGAGTATTCGTGAAATGGTACCTAATACTCATTGCATCGGTTGTGTAATAACTTCATCTAGCTCAAGTTCAATGGTCTGGTCGTTGGCCAAAGACTCGGACGAAATGACAAAATTAACGGAGCCAATCGCAACCACATCGATCTTGAGTGGGTACCTAATGTGAATACGGCCCTTTTGCACTGCCTGTTGTTGTATCCCATCCTTTTTCACCTTCTCTTTATTATATAGCTCGTCGTCTTCTTCTTCTACTTCGCCTTCTTCCTTTCGCAATCTCAATGGCACAAGAGGGGCATCGTGCTCGGCTCCAAGGTTACTCAAAGGATATGTACCGTTCGAATATCGAGGAGGATAATCTCGAACGAGGGAGAGCGCAAAGGCTTCCGGGTATCGCTATCAATTATATATACGTTTTTGAGCTAGAGGTTATCAAAGGTGATGAGCATTTTGCGCAATCTTGGCCTCTTCTGCTCTTTACTGTTCCAATCTTCTCCGATTATTGTATTCTTCTTGTTTCCCCGCCAGAAGGTACATATTTTTAAGCGTAGGGACTTGCTGCATTTACAGCGCGTATCCGGTACAACGGGTGTGTAGCATGCGTACAAGCTATATCAGATAATACAGATAGTGTGACAAAAGTAACATTTTAATGGGCAAACCATAATTAAACGTATTGGCAGATATCGAAGTCTATTTTAGTAACACGAATTATTTTCGATCGCGACACTTTTCGGCGAACTTTGTCGTTGTATAACTTACTTTAGGCGTGCAAAATGGTGAAAGAATAATAAGTATAACAAAAAGTCCGCTTACAATAGATGATTATGCTGTTAAGCCAACGCACAAAGCAACGTTGTCCAGGATTAAGTATCGATATTTCACGGCCTGTATATGCGGCCGAGCTCTCAATGTTTCCATAAATATTGTATAAGATTACATTTTATTGCGCCTCGCCTTCGGCGTGAGTCCGTCGTCCAAAACCCTTGAAACACTGCAGACTGAGTCAGATTAGCGTGTGGGAATATATACTTATCGATGGATCCCACGGATGCATTCCTAGAAATGCAGTCACGTAGACCCTTGCCCCACTAGCACTATCCGACAAATATCGGCCCTGCGTAGGACGGGATTGGCGACCTATAGGTCAGAATTGTAGAGTTGCTGTTACGAAGAGGTTCTCTCACTCAAGTCTTACAATTTGCTGCTGAGCTAGCAGAACTTCGTACAGTACCTACAGGATAACACGCGCAAGTTTTGTTAAGAACTCGTTATAGTGCAACTAAAGCGTTTGCTGTAACGTTTAAACCGTCGCATTAACAAACCAAAACAAGTGTTATCCATATCCGAGTAAAAATAATGTCAATTTAACCGATAATTGTACGTGTTATTAAATCAGTGACATAATATACTCGTGATCTTCTCCTTTGTGTTAACCTCAAGACACCTTGTCCCAAATCCTGGCAAGCTCTGATTCTTCACCCGTTTCGCATCGTACTCACCAAGGTTCATCTTCTTTCTGTGACGACGTCGACTGTTTGTTATAACAGGGGTCACAAGGAAAGAGAACTTTGATCAACATTTCGGCAAGTATCAAAATACACGTGAAACTCATCTCACTTCCAATATTAGTCCTGATTCTGACATCGAGGAAAGACTGCGCCGTTGATAATGCCACCGTTAGGCTACAGACCTATTGTTACCCGTATTACTATCCTGACGGCTGCGTGACATATGATCCGCCGACAAAATATCCGCGTCAAAATATCCGATGACAAAATATCCGAAAGACAAAATATCCTCATGACAAAACATCCGCGAGACAATCTCCTAAATCTCGTCCACCACATCAACGGAGTCGCGCGCAAAACACCTTTGTGGGGTGTGTGAGATGGTGGGGTGGGGGCATAATACGAATTTCTTCATTGAACCCAAACAAACAAAACCAAAACAAACCCAACCATATCCGTCACATATTAATAATTTTCCTCCTTTTTATAATAAAATAAATTTCAACAGTATGACTGTACACTTGACATGGAATAAATTTCAACGGCATGACTGTACACTTTAAACTGTATATAATATCGGCAGATATTTTGTCTTGCGGATATTTTTCATGAGGATATTTTGTTCTGCGGCTATTGTGTCGTCGGATGTTTTGTCGCGGATATTTTGTCGTCGGGTCAAAACGCGTGTTACTATCCTGACACGTAATACACGTAATGACAGACGTGGGTTCGAGTCATCATGCCATTGGCGTAACAATGCAATGACTCCCGGAACCCCTCTTTCCTCGAGGCAATAAAGTACTCATTTCAAAACTTGTAAAAAGTTTCGAAAAAACCACGTCAAGTAATAAATATTGCCCCCTCCCCTAAAAAAATTATCGTTTTTTTCCATATAAAAAACTCTGGCTTACCTTAAATATAATGATTATTTGTTTTAGAGTCGAACAGTGGATTTATTATATGTATTTTCTCTATTAATCACTTTTACTAGGCAAAAAATGAAATGTTGTACACAAAATTGTTTAAAAAAAATCATTTTATTGTTACGAAAGACTGATATTCCTATTATAGAAAAATACTACTTATGAACAAGACAAGCACACTGGCAATGCTGTGCAAGGCCTTAGCGTGCATGGTTAAAAAGAAAAGGCTTGGGAAGATATCGAATTGTCTGTGTCCTACCATCAACGTGAATGACTTTTCCGACGCAATATGTATATTTTCGGGTGTAGTTCCGAAAAGAGGAAATCAAATGTCCGATCTGAAATTTGGCATACGCCTTCATTTTAATGTTTTAAGACTTCTTCCCTGGGTTCTACGCACCCCACGATTGCACACGCACATCCGAGGTGCCCTGCGTCCACACCAGTGTTCCGGTATAGACAAAGCTGAGCCCGTCAGCTATATGATTTTTTTTATGGCAGGAGCACAGTAAAACAATTACTTTCAAAAATCGATATCTCGAAAGATATGGCGCGTCGCGAAAAATCCTTTTAGGGGATCCCTCAAAATATTAAAAGGAAAGTGTATGCCAAATTTCTGATCGAAATTCGGTTTCCGCTTTTCGTAACTTTATCCATATTATCAATTAAGATTTCAAGTTTGCGAGTTCTAAAAGACACATGACTGTGCATATGATTATTACTGTATTAAGATAAGAAGAAGAAATAAAATTTCAAGTTTGCGTGTTCTAAAAGACACATTCCAATACATACTCATGGAAAATTCACTTTATAGAACGAGCAGATTAAGATTATCTAAAAAAAATAATATCTCCAAACGCTACTATCTGACTAGGCAAATGCTATTTTTTTCAACCCGAGAGACGACTACTTGGGAAGTAGTCGTAGTAGTACCTTGGCCGAGATTTTATGTCTTAACCGTGCAAGTCAAGACATCGAACAGCATTAGCAGTGTACTTTTGTGGTTCATATGTTGTATTTTTCGATAGTAGTGATATCAAATTTTTGTTACAATAATAATATGATTTTTTTTAATTAAAATAAAACATTTGTGATACGATTATTTCTAAGGTTAAACAATTTTGTTCACAACTTTACTGTACACTTGCATGATACGTGCATTGTACTCGGCTATTTTCAAAGTTATTCCATTTTTTGTGGCACAATTGATTAATGGAAACAATATAATAAAACCAATGTACGAATTCGAATGAATGATGTGATTATTGTAAAGGCAAACGAGCATTTTTTTCACCAGAACAGTCATCGTGAGTGTTTTATTTCACTCACTCTCTCTACTTTTAGTTTGCATGTTTATCTCGCGGCAGGGTTGAACTTTGACTTTGAGTATTTACCAACGGTATTTTAAAAAGTTAGCCAAATCTCAAGTTCACTCGTATTACTCGAAAACTTTCGGAAAAAAGTAACACACACACACCATCTTATCATATAATATTGTGCTTTTTGTAGGCACGGTGGAAAGGTTCTTTCATCCTCTGTTAGATTTTCTTACGCGCAAAACGAGTTTTACAATTGCTCTGTTAGTTCCTCTCTTGACGTATTCTATTCGTTCCTGATCGAGTGAACGAATGATGGATCAAAGTTGCCGTCAATGTTCCGGCTAATCCGGGATAGCCGATCACATGCTGGTATCCGTCCTTACAAGCCAACCTCTTTCAGACGTAAACGTCTGTGTGCGTACCTGCGCGCGCGCGTGCGCGTATATATACAGTTGCATGCAAAAGTTTTGAGCCAACCTATTTTTCAGGTATATTGCATTGAAGGACGACAGACTCGTTAAAAAATTAACGAGTTATGACAACATGTATTCACTTATATTTGAAGACAATTAATTATATACATAGATATTGTTATTAAATATTTGATTGTCCATCACTTTTCATTTAACGAGTGTGCAAAAGTATTGGACTACATACTATTGCGTGCGAAAAATTTAACAATTTTTTTTTAAAGTAACAAAACCAGATTCGACCTTCTTAACTCTACTCGGTACTTTGTTCCCATGCCCTTAGCAGCGATAATCGCGGCACGTCGATGAGGTATGGTCGTTATTAATTGTGATATTCGTTCTTGCGGCAAGCTTTCCCACTCATATGGGAAATGTGAGAGTTTATGCGAGCATAATCGGCTATAACACTGACGTCGTGTCTAATCATGGCAATTGCTGCATTCAGCTCAGAGGGATGGCAGTGGAGGTAAATCTGAGTGTCGTCAGCAAAGATCATTTTCTTGGAGAACCTCAAGTTGGCGCCGATGTCATTAAGGTAAAGTAAAATGAGCAGAGACCCTAGGACAGAGCCCTGGGGGACACCTCTGGAGGTAGGAAGCTAACACGAGGTACCTCCAAGTCCATCCACCACCGCCTGAGACCGACAAATAAGGTTTGTGACAAACCACTTGAATGTAGGGTCGGAAAAACCCAGGGCCTTGAGTTTTATTAAAAAAAGTAAGTGTGGAACGGTGTCAAAAGCCTTGCTGAAGTCGAAAAGCACCAGAATTGTCAGCTTTTTTATTATCGATGGCAAGTCGAATATCGTCGGTAACTTTAAGGAGAGCAGATTGAGTACTGTATGTTTTGCGAAAACCAGACTGATATGGGTCGAGTAAATTATGAGTGTTAATAAAATCAATGATTTGGTTATAAATAAGTCTTTCAAAGAGTTTGGAAATTTCGGGTACATTAGCTATTGCCCTAGTATCTAATGGGGATTTAAGTTTACGGATTTTGGATAGCGGGCGGATACACGCTCGTTTCCATTAATTAGGGAAATACGAGAGGTTGATTGAAGAGTTGAGTACTAGGGCTAATGATGGGATAATACTGGTGGCGGCTTTTGTTATGCAAAAGGGAGAAATGCCATCCGGCCCACTGCTGAGGGAAGAAGAGGTGGATGTTTGGATAAGTTTGCGGACAGCATCTTCGGTTATTGGAGCGAGTGAAAAAACAATAATAGGCTCGTTGATTTGGGAGATGGAGGAAGAGAATACTTCAAAGGAGAAGGGGGCATCGGAACTAAGAAAATAAGTGAGTGGGTGAAGACAGCGCGGGTCTGTCTAGCCCGAGGTGTGACAGTTCCTTCCAGAGACGCGCAAGATCCGATATAGACTACAATCGATTCATCAGAAAAACCTCCTTAGCTCGCCGCAGCTCGACTGTTAAACGATCCCTAGCGCGACGGCAGATAGCGAAACCGAGGGGGCTGTTTGTACGCTTAGCATGTTCATAACGCGTGTTACGCTCTTTTAGGAGATTCATATGCTCTGGGCTGAGCCAAGGCATGGGAGGTTTACAAGCAGTAAAAGTACGCAAAGGAGCATGTAAGTCAAATGTAGTGTTGATTGAGCACGAAAGACTGATGACATGTTCCTCAAGGGAACTTGTTGAATTAGGTACCATGGCTGGTAATGATACAAAGGACGACTGCAAAGATGCGCAGAATCTTAGGTCATCAAAGTACTTAGGACAATGGCGGCGTAGCGTACACCACTCAAGTGGAGATGAGGTAAGGTTAAAGGTGAGTGTAATGCGATCGTGCGCGTGCGATGAAGGGAAAAGATGACAGAATAATTTACGAGCTTTGCCTTACTATCTATTATGACTGCGTCCAGCCAAGAGTCGCTGTGAGTTGTATGGAACGTAGCTTCAGAAGGAATGAGATAGAGTGCTTGCGAGGATATGAAATCTTTCAGGGCAAGAGATTCCGAGTTTTCCGAAAGGAGATTACAATTTAGATCGCCAAGGATAATGATATTGCCATACGCGTGCGCAAATCAGTTGAAGCTACGAGCAAATTCGCTAAACAGTTTGGCCTTCGGCCGGCGATACATTAAAGTGAGTAATAAAGAGTGACTGGCTGGTGACGCTCGTGAGATATCTAATATGATGTATTCGGGCGCATTGCTAAAAATACTCGGTGAGCAGTCAGGGATGCGGGTTTTAAGGGCGGGATAAGGGTAATTCGGTCAAAAAAGGCATGTTTTTATGATTTTTTGGCGATACAGATAGTGTTAGTTTATTCAGTCAATTTCCATATAATAATGCAACATTTGAACAATATTTTCCTAAATTTCTATTGCAAAATATTGAAAATTGAGCGAGTGACAGTAAATCTTCGGAGGCGCCTCGAAAAAAGTTGTTTTGCGGTGTACATCATAACACGCAACAGAATCATCTGAAACAAAAAAATCAAAATGCATTTTTTAAAGGAGATATTTCTCGCGGTAACCACGGGAGGATTTTTTTCTTTCGATTTTTCAATTTTTCGTAGCACTTTGGAGCCAAAAAAACCGATTTTTGCTATAAAAAAATCGGCTAATTTGTTGTTGTAAAATTAATAATTATTAAAAAAAAAAACAAAAAAGCCCGACAATACCTGGTGAATTATGTGAAGAAGTACTGTGCAAAACTTCAAAACGATTGGTCCAGTAGATTTTGAGTTATAGCGTACACGGACTTCTAACATGACAAGTTCAGAAAAACGCTTTAAAGTTTTGCACACTGCAAAATTCGAAATAAAACTCGATAATTTTCTTATGCTCACACAGACTCGTCGATACTAGGTCTGTAGAGTAAAAACCTTTCATCAACATGATCTAGAGCATCTTTTTGCATTTGTGTACGCAAAACTCTTCCTTCTTAACTGTCGTGCGCCGCTTGCTCCTCTGCTTTACCAATTCGCAACTCGTCAACTTGCCGCGCCCATTCGTGAGAACTTGGCCCTGTACCGATGTGTATCTCTTGCATAAAGGCCAACAAAGCAAAAGAACCTTCATTGAAAGTACATGCAGCTGCAATTTCAACAATTGTAGAGGTGCCACTGACTAACTTTCGAGGGATTTTCCAAATACGCTGATTGAGACTCTCATTATTATTTTGCGTGAAACCTCTAAGACATCGCTGCAAAAGTACGTCCTTGCTCAAGTCCTAATAAATGGGCTTAATGGCTTCCAGAACGCCAGTAGGAAGGGCTGTGTAGCTGTGTTTGAATGATTCTAGAGCATCTGCATCTGCAGCTTCCTGCCATTCGCACCAGGAGTCTTGACCGCTCGGGCATTTCTCGTGCTGTGGGTTCTCGTCGGTTGAATTGATGATAAGTTGCCCATATGGAATTTTTCATCTTCTCAACTGAATCATGATTACGTCGAATAGCCAGTCCATAGTACTATAAACAGTCAATTTGTCAATTATTTTAACAGTAAGCTTCCCTTTGCAGGAGGGGTTTTTCTTTTTACGATCTTTCCTGCCGTGGTTTTTGTGTGTATTACGCATTTGTATATACCATGCCTCGAATATACACAACCCTACCTGAACAGACGCTTCTACCAAGAAATGGATTTCAGGATTATAAATGAATACAATAGCGCGCCGGGTGAGCGCAGCTGTCGATCAGCTATAAAAACCTGGCCCGGAGCAACCGACGCTCAAATACTCATAACTTTGTAAATTGTGCTCCGATCGACTTGAAATTTTGACACCATATTCTTGAGATATTATGCATTCATTTAAAAAATAAAACATTTTCATACCTTACCCCCCCTCCCATAATACCCTGAAAAGGGCGACTCGCGGTTATAAAAAAGGGCAAGATTACGATATCCGGAGCGCCAAGATTTGATGGTGAATTTAGGATTATCGCGTCAGAATAAACAAAATTTGAAGAGTGGTAAAAGTTAATCATGACGATTTTTTCGAATTTGAAAATTTCAAGGGAGATCTGGCAAGGTAACTTGGAAATATGTAGTTTCCACAGTGTATCAGAAGCCAACAATGTATTTTAAATACCACTACCATGTTTTCTCGCTTATAGGTGCGACTAGACAGAGAGTAGGGGTGACCAAGGAGGGGTGAAACAATTTTCAGATTTCGCCCCATATCTCGCAATCGAAACGAGAGATTCGGGTAAATATAAATTTGTTTTGTACCTTTTTTAATGGACTAATCGATTTTCGACTAGAAATGACATCATGAATTAAGTATCCGGTAAAAAAACACATTAAGTACAATAAGTTGTTTTGTTTCAACTCTCCTCATATCGAGGTAAGTTGAAACAGCTATCAAGGTGAGTTAAAACGCCTGGGAATTGGTACAAAATATGGGTATAAATTATGTCAAAACACATTGTTATTAAAAACTTTATTAAAAATTGAAAAAACTTCACCTCGGCATTTAAGTGTCACTTTCTGAAGTGTCACTTCAGTCTGAATTTTTTTTATAAATTCTGACGGAAACGAATATAAACTCACGAGTCTCTCGGAATTAATTAGTAAAATATAGCAAACCACAAAATAAATTTGAGGTGAAACTTTATGGCATGGAAGCAAATCAATTTCTGTTCTGACAAACAATTTTGATATACATATGAAAGTTCTCCACCGGTGCAGGCTTTGTGCGACCATGATTTTCACTCCAGGCATTGCACCCACCTCTTATTTGGCCTGGTGTTTGAATACGATTCCATACAACACACGCAAAAATACTCTTCCTCGTCTTCACTTTCCGAGTTCTCTTTGTCTTGATCTTTCGTCCCGTAGCATAACCTCTTCAGCGGCGAGCTTATATATTTCTCGGCTCGCCATGACTCTATCCGTTTACCTAATATATTCATTCGGCACCTGAAATAAAACAAATGCAAGCCTTGCAAACCACACCACAAAATATAAACGTATGAAAACATTACTGCAACCGAGGTAAGTTGAAACACCTTGTATCAACCCTCCAAGGTGTAAAAAATGCGATGCCACTTCATTCGAAACTCACTATTGATAAATAGTATTGCAAAACAACAAATTCAATATGACAAATCGTATGCTAATCTAGTAAGCTTCCAAACAATGCACATCACATACAATCAAATATGTAAACAAGGTAACTACAACTTAATGAAAAATACCACAAATACTTACTTTTGCCAATTGTTTTGGCGCGGGTATCGATGTGACGCAACTGAACTTGCAAGACCATCGGAGCGAACTGACAATTGGCGCGCGTCGTAGCAATGAAAGAATGGCATTGTTGCCAGCTCGCTAACAATCACATCTACCGAGACATTGACACTGTTTCAACTTACCTCTGTGTCAACCCTCCTAGGTCTCCCCTAAAGTAGTACTTTTGATCGCTAGGAGTCCGAAGAGGGATTAAAAGTATACGATTTATCCCTCTTCGGACTTGTAAGGTCCGAAGGTCCGATACTAAATCAATGACGACGAAAAAAAGTAGACCAAAGAACAAGATTTGGAAGTGTGGAGGATTTAAAGAAGTATACCAGGAGACCAAACTCCCGTGCAAAGCCACTAAAAAAAGAGTCCCCGAACATGGCTCCAACATACATAGATGCCGCTGGGGTGCCGCGGGCCCTATGTATAGTAATATATTGGTCGACGAGGTGAAAGTGATCGGATGAGTTTCTAACCTCACGACAGGCTGAGCGTGACAGCAAACGTCAAAATTTCGAGCGATCATGGCTCGGTACTTTCCCCATGACTATTTGAAGAAAAACTCTTTTAAAAGCGTGAAAAGGTGAGTTTTTTCGTTGAAGCATATTTAATATTCTGACTGAAAACTTTATCGCTTGTGAGTAACTATGCTTTATCTGTACTGTATGCGTATCAATCACTGATCCCTTCGTCTTAAATTTTATTATCACTGACACTGCAATCGCTTTTTCCCCCTTTAAACGATAGATCTGTATATGTAAAATATTTTTGTAAAGTTTCAAACCAAAATTCGAAAATCTTCTAACGTTACAGCCTGTCAACGTTTTGCCTCACCGCTCAGATTTGGAGCGGGCGAAAACTTCAAACCCCTTTTTCTCAAAACTGCATTTTCGAAAGTGGAGTGCAGGATGACTCAAAAACTATTAAGCCAATTGAGTTGAACCTTGGTAAAAATATTGATAATATTACTACCTTCTAATTGACGAGAATAGTTTTTGAAAAATTAGAATAAAACTACTTTTTAAATAAAAATTTTACAGAAACGTTGCATGAAATAGTGATTATATTTCGCGCCTCGTTCTCGAGATTACCGTCGTAGTTACTCCCCGAGTCCGCTAGATGCCACAATGTTCGGAGTCTTTAAATGAAAGTTTTTGAGGGGGCACGGTCGTCTTACAGCGCGTCCTTCTTGCTTCATATTCTTTCGTTGTGCGCTAGAAGCAACATCGTGAGGAGTTTAAGTTCAGAATAAACAGATGAAAAGAAGAACGTGAAGAGGTGAAAATGTCGAAAAGAAGACGGGAAGAGGAAATTGAGGAGATGAATAAAAGATTGAAGTTATTACAAGAATCATTGGAGGGTCTACGAAGATCGCGCGAAGAATCAAGCGAGGAGAATACGTCGGAAGATGGCCGACAAATTGACTTGGACGGTAAGGAATAAAATAGATATTTTAACAGATAGATAGATGGACGGTCATAAGAAAGCACGATGAGTTTGCACGAGAGGCAAAACAGATCGTAGCATTATCCTGATGAGCTTATATGAAAGATAAGACATATCAGAGATTCAGCTGATGAGCAGGCACGAGGGACCTGACATATCAGACTATGGAATAGCTAAGTTCGCACGAAAGACGAGATGGCTAGTTTCCGAGCATAGGAACAGAAAGGATGGCGGCCATATATATATATATATATATATATATAAATAAATTGAAAAAAGGGGTTTAGTTTAGATTGTGCTTTTTCCATTCAGATTTGATATTCGCAGAGGACAAAGAGAATGTCAGTCCGAAGGACAGTAATATAGAGGAAAAGTCTGCAGACCCGCAAAGAGACGAGGAAGATCCGGACCGCGCCGTTCTCGAGGTACTGGGCCAAGACCCATCCGCATCCAAAGCGCTAGATTTTGACCTGCACACCTCGCTGGCCAACAGACGGGAACATTTTGTGTCTCATGGAATGTCCAAAGAGGAGAAAGAAAAACTGCTCGAGAAATATGCAAGAATTGATAAATATTTATAAATTAAGTATTGATAAATTAACATTTTTGGGAAACTTGAATAACGCAGCCAAATCGGTTACAGAAATTCATTTAAAACAAAATGAACCCAGAAAAGCTTTTATTCTGCCAGGGGTGAGTAAACAGGTGAAGGAGCTATTGGGCAAGACCAGGTCGGACACTTTCCTGTTTAGCAAGGACTTAAGCGAAAAAATAAAGGAATTCAAAGCCTTAGAAAAGATTGGACCAAAGAATACGTATGCTCAGCGAGGCGGAATTCGCAGTCAAGGACAATCAGGAAATTTAAACGTCAAGGAGAGTAGAATTGATTAAAAAAGTAGGTAGATTAGCAGGAAGATTAAAAATATTCAGAGAAAACTGGAGAGCGATAACAGACGATAAGTTTATTTTAGGTTGTGGTGACGGGTATAGAATACTGTTCAAGTCTAAGGTCTATCAAAAGGTAAAGCCTCGAGTGGTTATACTAAATAGTCAATCCGAGAATTATCCGCAGGCGAAAAAAAAAATTATTGGAGAAAGGGGCAATCGAGAAGTCCAATGAGAGCGAGGATCAGTTTATGTCAGCGTATTTTTTGGTACCGAAAGCAGACGGTACATACAGATTCATATTAAATTTAAAGAAACTGAATCAATTTATCGAGACAAAACATTTTAAGATGGAAGATATTTAAACGGTAGCAAGATTAATATTTCCAGGAAGTTTTATGGCAAAGGTCAACTTACAAGACGCATATTATTTAATCCCAGTTAATAAAGAGAGCAGAAGATTTTTAAGATTTTCATTCATGGGTCAACAATATCAGTTCACATGGTTACTATTCGGCTTGGCAACACCACGTACTTTCACAAAGTTTTAAAACCATTGGTCCGATACTTAATATCCAGGGGCTACGCATCGGTAATTTACCTAGATGATTTATTATGCGTAGAGGATAGTGTGGAAGAATGTGAAAGAAATGTGTACGAATCACGAAAATTATTAGAATCCTTGGACCAAGGACGAGGTGCCGTTTCTTAGGATTTATTATAGATTCAGAAAGATTTGGTTTAGAATTACCGTAAAATGGGGCGACTTTGATTGGTTTTTGAACTTTCGAGTCATGTAACTGTTCCACTTTTGAGTCTAAGGCTTTGAAAAAAAATATTAAAATATCGGTTTTTTTACATGGAATGCATAGACAAAGTAAAAAAAATTGGTCGAACAGTTCCAAAGAAAAAACAATAAAAAGTGGCTTAACAAGTTCACACTTGATCTGAGGTTATATTAATAGCCCATCTTTGTATAACAACTTTAAAAAGTAACCCCAAAAAGGAACAAACAAAACCTTTAAAAAATTGTTTAATAATTTCGGTTCTTAAGTTATGATAGATTTTTTAAAATTGGGGTGAGGTTGATTGAAGGAGCGAAGTTGATCAATAAAACAATATCATGTTATAACGATTTATTTATTCATTTATTTATTCAAATCACAGCACGTATAAAAGAATCTTAACTTAGTTTTTTCTTCGAAACGTCTACTTCTGTCGACGCCATTTTTGCAACACGCAGACGCTCAAAGCGTTTGATCGAACTTTTCGCGCTCGGTCTCGGCCGGCGCGATTGTCGGTGACGGCGGCGCGCTCGTGCGATGCTCGTATCTAAATCAGCCGCCTCTATTTCTTCCTGTTCTGCTTCTATTTTCTGTCTGTTTGATGGGCCAGCAATGTTGTTAGTGGCGACTCCTTTATTTTCTTCCCACTCGTTTTCTCTGTCTTCGTCTTCATCTAAAGTGGAAATACTTTTTCCTGGTTTAATGTTTAATCTTTTCTTTCTCTTTGTCACAGGTCCTAAATTATCTCCATACCTTAGCTGTCTCAGATAATTGGTCAACACGTTTCTCATGGGCGTTTCTGGATCCGGTTGCAAATTATCATCGGGTACCTTTTTCAACACTCTTTCTTTGTTAAATGGGAAAATTTCAGTTACTGCAAAACTGCTGATGAGATTTCTTTTTATGGCTGATGTTTTAGATGAATCATTGGCTTGAACCTGGTCAATTTTGATGATGGTTTGTTTCAATATATTAGGGAAAGAATGCTTGGGCACACTGTTCACCCAAGGATTTCTCATCTTCCATAATTCAAGGGTTTTGCTCAATGCAATTTTCATTGGTTTGAAAAAACCGACATCCAGGAGCTGGCACAAGTGAGTTGAATTTGGCACAAGGCAGACAAAACTGATGTTGTTGTCTTTGCATGTTTTCAGGACGTCTTTATTCAAGTGAGTAGACAAATTATCCCCGATGATAACTTTCCGGCCCTCCAATCGTTTTGCATGTGGTAAAAACGATGTCATGAACCAATCACAAAAAGTTGGACCATCGATCCAGCCGGACCGAGTACGATTGTTCCGCGAACCTCAGTTGCAGCATGGTTCACCACAACACGGTTTTCCTGCAATCCCATTTTTTTCCACGTGTCGTACAAGTGGACGCTTTTGTATATGGCATATGGGGGTAGTAATACTCAATCGGCGCTCCCACACATCATTACAGTGGTGCAGCTCTTTATATGATTCCTGACCCGCTGAGGGTACTTAACACCCCTCCTGTAAGGACAACGCTTTTTGCTTGGATCATCTGCTACGTTCGTTTTATCATAATTGAATATGTTTGACGGTGGGATTCCTTGTAGTTCAATGTCACATCCGGAAGGGATGAGAGCATAATATTTTCGTTTCCCTCTTTGTTGCCTACGCCTAGCGCAATAGCACGGGATGAGGGTAAAAAGGGGTAGTGCGTAGGAAAGAGTAGAATTAAGGAATTGACACGATGTTTCGGTATTGAGGAATAATTCGACAGACTTGGTGTACGATTGACACTATGTTGTTTATTGTACGATTACTAGACGGTTTGAAGCGATCAGGTTTACGATGAATGATACAAAAAGAAAAGGTAAAGTTAGCTTACATTCGTTGTGTTTGACACTCGGTCGTTCGCTCGCTCGCTCGCTCGCTCGCTCGCGTGGATGTTTGTTGTCGCTCGCGTCACAAGGGCCTTCGGTCTTGGCCTGGTGCGCTCGCTGGTACAATTGCTGGTAAGACGCTCGCAGGATTTTAGGCTGGTCGTGTGTATACTCGACGTGTTTACTACGACGGCACTACGCGTAGATAGAAATATGAACGGCGCGCAAGGTCGATGAATTGAGATTGATATTTACGGACCGATGATAGAAATTATACAAGTGTGAAATAAAACTTTTGTAACTCGAAAAATGAAGACGGTTCGTATGAAAGATAATCGGGGATATTCGTTAGGCTTCTGGGTTAAGACTTGATACAAGGAGTGATTCGGTTGATGGAAATATTGGTTGACGGGAGACTGAGATTGAACTTGATGAAGATTATCGGGAGACTGAGATTTAGACTTGATAGAAGAACTTGAGTCGTTGGTAGTTGACGGGCGATTGCTTCGACCTTTTGCACACTGACCCTTCTTGGTTCGCATGCGAATTTTTCGAGTGAGTGGGAGACAATCTTTGGTTTCTCTTCTTAGAAATAATGGCGCTGATGGAAGGGGAAATTTCGCTTTGTTAACGGAACGTGCATGAGGTGTGTGGTCGAAATTCGCGCTAAGTCGTTCGCGATATCGCGGCGACCGTTTGATTCGGACAGCCCGGATGTTTTCATACCCCGCTCTGGTTACCGGGTCGAATCATGCAGACTTCTCTTTGTCCCCATGCGGATGGCTAGCGTAAAGTTTTGGAGTGAGTGCCTGTTTGATTTTTTTTGAGCTGCGGCTTTTCGTGGAATATTTGCCTGAGATCGTGTTCTTGTTGAAAGCCAATGTGATAGGAAAAGTCAATGACTGTGGCGGTGCTGTTATCGTGTATACATCGCTATTATTTGAATATGCTCGCGGAACGTACGCAAGTTCCGTTTAACGCTTAGATTTATACATTTAATACGCTTCTGACGGCAAATGAGGATATTGGGAATAACCGAGATGAAAAAATCTAGATGAGAGAAGGGACATTCGCTAGGATGTAACACCTACCCGGTTGAAGATTGAGCGTCCCGCTCAATTATTATGAATGTTCCGAGGTTATCTCAATATCGTCATCAGCCTATTCTTGAACGGTGGCGGTGTCGGTAGGTACAATTTTTGGATTAGAGTATTATGTAGACTATAGAAAAAGGAAAGTATGTGTATGATATTATTGTATTTATGATCTTTGTTTGAGAATGGTTTTCTTTGTTCTCCGTTTAAAAACAAATTATATATATACATTTTTTTTGCCATGAAGTTTATGTGTACGTGTTTTCTCCTTTTTATTTTGCATAATGCATAGGTACTGTGTTATTTACTTTGGCCTATCTTACTTGACGAGGTTAAAAGAAAATTATTAGCATAATCGGAAATATCGTAAGTCTCCTCGTGCGAACTTAAGGAAAGGAGTGCGGTTTGGAGGATTTGTCGTTTTCTGGATGATCGGAGATTTCGGGGTACAGATCATGTGTTGCAGCGTTGGTCTTGGCCCTCTGGTTCAGCTGAAGGGGCCGACACGAGTTGATGAAGTTCTTGACCATTCTCTGCATCCGTTAATGTTTTCTTTTTGGGTTGTTTAGCCAGATGCATCAGGAGGAACGTAACCGAGTCCCATACTGCACCGACGAGATAACGTGACCAGCCGTCCACAGGATGTAGTCTGTATGCATGGATCGCCGTATCTACGAGGACCTTGATCGCTCGCACGACGAGTGAGGTTCGGGTGAAACCAGCCTTTGCTGTACCGAATTCAGTGGATTTTTCCAGGTGCGATTCCAGGTGGAGTCCGCTTGGTATTATAGATTGTTGTTATCGAGGAAATTTAACAACTTCTCCCCTTGATTGACAGTGTTTTGACCACTGACGCCCCGTGTCATATTGTTTACGACAGCGGGTTTCTCCACGGGAAACATTACGCATTCTCGTACGTTGTCGATATCTTCTATATAATGGATCCCATATGATGCTGGTGATCCTGGGTTGGTATATCGCCGAATAGACTTCGTTGCCGATTTCGTGGTTGCAGGTGGTGTGGCTCCGACCGGAACAGGGATGATCTTGTACCAAATGTCTCCGAAGAGGTAAAAGGGGGAAAGTAAGGAATAGTAAGTCTGTTTGAGGTTTTTTGGTAATATATGCGTTCGAGGAATAAGGAGATATATTTCGCTCCCACGAGTGACAGGCAGTTGATCGTAAAATTCTTTTAACCTGATCAGATTTTCTTGTATTCTTATACATTGAATAACGTGTACTCTTTCGCCAGAAAGTACTGCCATATACGTCGGTTTCTCTGCTAAATTGTACACAATTTGTCCGAGGTTCGGATCGCTGATAACAAATTTTTTGGAGCATTCGGCGGTATTTTCCGCCGTTGCGTAGGAATATCGTGATATAGTAATTTTCTAATATAATATAATGGCTAAGTATATGAGTTTGGAATTCATGTAGGCGATTATATGTAGGTTCACGACTGGAATTTTTTGTAGAATTGTGAAACAGTTAGTTCGGCGAGTTTTGAATATAAACAATTTCAAATGGTCTGTACTGAGGATACTGTAACTAAAAATTTGATCTGTTTTTCTCATTGTGAGTGCAAAGGTGATATCGTCAAGAGTTACAGAGTAGATTGACAACGGCCATCTGAAAAACAGGTTAATTATTATGATTATTTATTTAATTAGGATTAAAATCGGTTTCTGAGACATCCTTGTGTCCTCCAGGGTCATATGGCTTACCCGTTGGTTCGGTGAAATAAACCGGATTATCATTTCGAAAACGGAACAACTGTTGGGTATCGACGCAATTAGCAATTTTTAATTCTGATATTTTTCTTTCCACCGCTGGAGGATTCTCGTCTTCGGAGGGTTGTAAATCGAGAGAGTTGAAATCTGAATTTGTCGAATTATCGGAATTGGGATCGGCGTAGTTTCTGGAGCGATGGATTGGAAGTGCTTTGCGCTGGTCAGGGCCCTCAGCTGATTTCGGGGCAAGGCGCCCTGCCTGTCGCCTAGTGCGTATGGGTCTTACTATCTCGACCTTCGTCTCGTCGACGCTACTCTCTGCGTAATCTATGGGTTTACGAATTCAACGTGTAAGGTGTCGAGTTTCGGAGTGCGCGTCTACGCGTTCGGCTGCAGGCACGTTGGCCTTGACGGTAACGTAGTCGCTACATGATTCGTGCATTTGTTCTATATCGCTCTTCGCTTGAGAGCGAGTGACGATGTTTATATTTTCTCACGCCGGACGAAATGGACATCTGCTTGAACGGTAAAGGTCGTTGGATTTTTTTTTTTCCGGCATTGCCATCTCTAGTCTGGTCTAATTTACGCGCCAAATGTTGTAACGTGATTTTCGAATTTTCGATTATATGCGATGTTGACTTACAGGTGACGATAGAATTTACGTTCGTTCGCGAATTTGCTTTTGTGATTAGAATTTGATTCGAGTTTTGTTTTATTTTTGGCTTTCTCCTTCGTTTCGGTTTTGAAGTGTTTTGGATTTTTCTTTTTCGTTTTGATTTTGTTTTATTTTGGGTTTTTCTTTTTCGTTTTGGGTTTTATTCATGTTTGATTTTGCTTTGTCTTCTTCGTTTCGATTTTGATTTGGTTTTGATTTAATTTTGTCGTTTTGGTTTTGTTTGGGTTTTTGCTCAATTTTTTCTTTTTTCGTTCGTTTTAGTTTTTGATTCTTCCTCGCTACTAGATTTTTTATTTGATTTTCCTTGCTCGTCGCTCTCGTCGGAGTGATGGCAAGGTTTTGTTTCGACGTTTGTTGCCGAAGTTTTTAGATTGGCTACTTTCGGGCTCTGGATTATCGTAGTTGTCATGCAATCTACGATTGAAATAGAAGGATCACGAGGAATTTTCCTGGAATTTGAGATTGACATGCAATCTGATTTTGGATTAGAATGATCGCGAGAAATTGGGTTAGCATCGCGAGGAACTGGATTGGAAACGCAGATTTTCGTGCAATCTGAGTTTGTTTTGCTTTTTGTTTTTGTTTTGGTTTAGTTTTTCTTCATCGTTGCTCTCACTGGAGCGTTGACAAAGTTTTATTTCGACGTTTTTGTCGATTTTTTATTTATTTTTTATTGGCCACTACTGGGCTCTGGACCGGCGTAGTTGTCGTGCAATCTACGTCCGAATTAGGGTTAGCATCGCGAGAAATTGGGATCAGCATCGCGAGAAATTAGATTAGCATCGCGAGAAATTGGGTCAGCATCGCGAGAAATTGGATTAGCATCGCGAGAAACTGGGATTAGCATCGCGAGAAATTGGATTAGCATTGCGAGAAATTGGGATTAGCATCGCGAGAAATTGGATTAGAATTGGAGATTGTCATGCAATCTGGGTTTGTTTTTTCTTTTTGTTTGGTTTCCCTTCGTCATTACTCTCACTGAAGCGTTGGCAAAGTTTTATTTAGACGTTTGTCGATGTATTTTTATTTTTTATTGGCCACTACCGGGCTCTGGACCGGCGTAGTTGTCGTGCAATCTACGTCCGAATTAGGGTTAGCATCGCGAGAAATTGGTTTAGCATCACGAGAAATTGGATTAGCATCGCGAGAAATTTGGATCAGCATCGCGAGAAATTGGGATTAGCATCGCGAGAAATTGGATTAGCATCGCGAGAAATTGGGATTAGCATCGCGAGAAATTGGATTAGAATTGGAGATTGTCATGCAATCTGATTTTGTTTTTGTTTGCTTTTGTTTTCCACGATGTGGAATTCCCGTAGTTTTATGACCGGCACGATCAGTCGTACGGCGTCATTTGTTGGATTGGGATCGTTCAAATGGGCCTTTCCGTCGATGTTTGTTAGCAGGCAGTCGCCGGCGTAAACATCCTTACGGATTTTTAAAGGCGGGATATACCCTTCCTTTAACGTGCGGTTTTCGACTCTCATGGGGAAAGAGGTTTCGAACGCGCGGGGATTTCTACTACCGCGTCGTGGTCGTTTGTTCGTTCGAACGGCCATGCCTTGCGAAGGACATTTATCGGCTGTGTGCCCTAAGTTTTTACACAATTGACAGGTCGTGGCGCGGGAGTCCTGATCGGTGTAACACCTGTCGGCGGTGTGACCGAGGTTTTTGCAAATTTGACAAATGACCGAGCATTGCTCGTTTGGTTTTTTTCTGCACTCGATGGCACTGTGGCCTTGACCTTTGCAAATTTGGCATGTAAGGATTGTGAATCGGCAAGCTTCGATCGGATGATTATTTTTTTTGCAAATATTACAGATCTTGATTGACTTGATCGGAACGGGTTTAATGGAAGGCGAGTGCAACTGTTTTCGCGACGCGATTTCATGTTCAATTTGTATAGCGTGGTCGATCGCGACGTCGATATTGGCACACGGAGGGAGTCGTTGTTCAATTTCCTCCGTTAATCCACGTTTAAAACACGTCAGGAAGTAGTCGTCTACTGTTATTCTGAATACGGGGTCGTCCGCCCCGTCATTCGATAGGTTTCGCGCTTCGATTATTTCCCTTGCCTTTTTCCTGATTTTTACGGAAAAATCTATGACACTGTCGTTGGCCGTTTGAAAGATGTTATCGAGTTCTCCCAATAATTGCATTACGGATTTATTTGGGGTATATAATTTTTTTAGAAATTTGTTTAGTGATTCTATCGTTTCGAATTTCGTCCCATGGATTGCTTCTCTAGCTTGATTTTTCAATTTATATCTTATTAGTTTGGCTAAATATTTTTCGGCTTCTGGAGGGAGCATATCTTTTGCATCCTCACACCCGGCTATGAATTCTGATAAAGGGATATTTTGTCCGTCAAATTCGGGGACGCGGCTTATGGCGTCTCTTAGGGATATTAACTGGTTTGTTTCTAACGTCGTCATTTTTTTGTGGATTTGTTTTCGATTTTTGAAGATTTTTGTAATTTCTTTATCGATCGCTTAGAAGCTTCCAAACCAGGTAATAAATCCGATGTATAAGTTTTCGAATCACTTATGGAAGTTGGATTAATTAGCACATTCCCTTTTTAAAATCCCGGACGAGCCCCCAAAATTAATATGTCACATCCGGAAGGGATGAGAGCATAATATTTTCGTTTCTCTCTTTGTTGCCTACGCCTAGCGCAATAGC
Organism: Ophion ellenae; assembly: GCA_963210295.1. Lineage (NCBI taxonomy): Eukaryota > Metazoa > Arthropoda > Insecta > Hymenoptera > Ichneumonidae > Ophion > Ophion ellenae. Next base: position 6,903,433 of record OY723388.1, read on the forward strand.
ACGGGATGAGGGTAAAAAGGGGTAGTGCGTAGGAAAGAGTAGAATTAAGGAATTGACACGATGTTTCGGTATTGAGGAATAATTCGACAGACTTGGTGTACGATTGACACTATGTTGTTTATTGTACGATTACTAGACGGTTTGAAGCGATCAGGTTTACGATGAATGATACAAAAAGAAAAGGTAAAGTTAGCTTACATTCGTTGTGTTTGACACTCGGTCGTTCGCTCGCTCGCTCGCTCGCTCGCTCGCGTGGATGTTTGTTGTCGCTCGCGTTACAAGGGCCTTCGGTCTTGGCCTGGTGCGCTCGCTGGTACAATTGCTGGTAAGACGCTCGCAGGATTTTAGGCTGGTCGTGTGTATACTCGACGTGTTTACTACGACGGCACTACGCGTAGATAGAAATATGAACGGCGCGCAAGGTCGATGAATTGAGATTGATATTTACGGACCGATGATAGAAATTATACAAGTGTGAAATAAAACTTTTGTAACTCGAAAAATGAAGACGGTTCGTATGAAAGATAATCGGGGATATTCGTTAGGCTTCTGGGTTAAGACTTGATACAAGGAGTGATTCGGTTGATGGAAATATTGGTTGACGGGAGACTGAGATTGAACTTGATGAAGATTATCGGGAGACTGAGATTTAGACTTGATAGAAGAACTTGAGTCGTTGGTAGTTGACGGGCGACTGCTTCGACCTTTTGCACACTGACCCTTCTTGGTTCGCATGCGAATTTTTCGAGTGAGTGGGAGACAATCTTTGGTTTCTCTTCTTAGAAATAATGGCGCTGATGGAAGGGGAAATTTCGCTTTGTTAACGGAACGTGCATGAGGTGTGTGGTCGAAATTCGCGCTAAGTCGTTCGCGATATCGCGGCGACCGTTTGATTCGGACAGCCCGGATGTTTTCATACCCCGCTCTGGTTACCGGGTCGAATCATGCAGACTTCTCTTTGTCCCCATGCGGATGGCTAGCGTAAAGTTTTGGAGTGAGTGCCTGTTTGATTTTTTTTGAGCTGCGGCTTTTCGTGGAATATTTGCCTGAGATCGTGTTCTTGTTGAAAGCCAATGTGATAGGAAAAGTCAATGACTGTGGCGGTGCTGTTATCGTGTATACATCGCTATTATTTGAATATGCTCGCGGAACGTACGCAAGTTCCGTTTAACGCTTAGATTTATACATTTAATACGCTTCTGACGGCAAATGAGGATATTGGGAATAACCGAGATGAAAAAATCTAGATGAGAGAAGGGACATTCGCTAGGATGTAACATCAATTTCAAGTCGATCAAAATATTGTGATAAAGTATTTCGATCTACTAGGGCTCTTGCTCGTTTTATGTTTGTTGCAATTATTTGGCCATACTCATCTTGGTGTCGCTTGAGTAGGCTTAGCGCCCAGTCTATTCCCGGCACATTTCCAGGGAAGTTTGGAATAGTCTTAACCTGTTGTTCCAAGTAAGCTTTTGCTATCATCCTTAAGTCCAGCGTAGTCAAAGGGAATCCCCAATCGGCGCAAGTAGCTGCCGTTTCCAATAAAGCCTTCTCCTCGGCGTAACTGAATGTAGTTTGACCTCCAGCTAATCTAATGTGCAAGCCTTTATACCGATTATACAGTGTCCCGTACTCTGTGGACGCTTGATTCACATACATTTCATTGTCGGCAATTTTCCGAACTGCCTCCTCTAGCGACACGCTGGTATAATTTTTATCCCGCGTAGAAATTCTGATGGGGCCCAAATCAGGCCTCGATCAGGTTGCCTGACTGCCCTGGTAGGGCACTAATAAGGCAGCCTGAAAGGGCGCTACTAGGAAATGTAACGTTGTGTCACATATGGGCCTGACCTGGTTGCCTAATCAAGCCTCTATCAAGTTGCCTGATCAGAAAGAAATGCATATAATATTTTAAAAATCCAAAATGGAATGAACCCCTTAATTTAGAGTTCCACTACAATGAATTTGCATCATAATTCGTCATTCCCTGGCCTGCTGAAATGTTTTTGTTCGAAGAAAATATTTCCCCTATATGTGAATCGAAGCTAGGCACGCTGCCCCTATGCTACCGAGTGCTTGTAACGACTTGGTCCCAGATATGGCATAAGAGACCAAATGAATTCCTATAATTATTTGTTGTATCACATAAAGTATATCAATTAGTTAATATCATTGTGACAATTAAAGAGGTTTATCATATAACATGCTATAGATTTATGAAACTTCACCTTGTACGCACACACACACACACACACACACACATATATATATATATATAATTCCCCTCTCTCTCTTCGCCTTACAAAGCTGCCGAAATCTTCTAACACGCATCCGAATTGCACAACGTTTTTTGTCGTGACAGTCCATAGCACCTTTTTTAAATAGAATTCAGGGATGCATCGAAACTCCGAAACTACGATGCTGTAAAATCGAAGTTTCCATGTGGAAAATAACAGGTTATGTGCATCTATCGACTGCTGAGGCAGTTATAGGGCAAGCCTATTTATGGCCTCATCAGGGAAAGCCATAGTAGGGCCTATCAGGGCAAGCCTTGGTAGGGCCCTATCGGGGAAAGCCTTAGTAGGGCCACATTAGGGACAGCCTTAGTAAGGCCCTATCATGGAAAGCCTTAGTAGGGCCTATCAGGGCAAGCCTTGGTAGGGCCCTATCGGGAAAAGCCTTAGTAGGATCTTATCAGGGACGGTCTTAGAAGGGCCGTTTTAGTATACCCTGATTTAGGGCCTAAATACTTCTGGCCCGATCCGGGCCGGATCAGGATGTCCGTAATAGGTGTTACCCGCATCACACCCCGATCGGGGCCTGATCCTGGTCAGGCTAACCCTAAGAAATTTCTACTCGGGATGCTGTTCCTGAAACAGGGGCGAGGTTAAATTTTTACACAAAAGCTTTGTAAAATATCAAGCATACAAACCGGAGTGACTTTGATAACTATCAATGTCGCCCCACTAATTTTGTCAGTCACCCCGGCACTTAATTCATTTATGACCTCCAAATTACAAACCATAGGTAAATAGTTCCTACATCATTATATTCCCCATAAACCCTGAATCTTTTTCAATTCAAAATCTTTGACCTAGTGCAATTAGTTGAAGAAGAAGAAAATAATTTTTATTCGATGTTTCTCTGTTACATTTTACAGTGTGCCAATTTGGCTTTTATTAATCAAACATGTGTGATGAGATCCTGGTAATTGTGTTAGGTTATTCTTGCGACAGTGAAGTGTTATTTATAGTTTTTTGAAGTACAATTAGTAAGTTGTGCATAGTTAAAGTTATAACAAAGAGTTTTCCTTACCTTTTTCAGAGGTGTTTTTAATTTTTTTTTTAATTTGGCTGAATCACGACTCTCGCTTTTGCGCCAAGTAACATGATAGACGAACTGTCAACGTTATCAACACAAAAAAAAACAAATGAATACGTTCAGTAGTTTCGGAGTTATTGCATAAAAAGTAAAAATTATGAAGTATCATCAAATTCTTTTGATGCGTACTCTTATCGACCTGCGTGCATATTCTTAAACGCCCGTATGTCTAAGAGTTCGCCAATTCCGCTTTGTAGTTTTTAGTTTGACATTAAAAAAAATCCTACTCGTCGCTCATAATTTAATTAGACTGCAAGATACTCTTTCAATTAGAACAAAAACTGATTCGTAAAATGTATCTCTTTCTTTTTTTTTCACCGCTTTAAAGCTTAGGTGCGTAGGATCTTTAACTTTTAGTAATTAACATTTTTTCTTAATTAGCAGCTCGGTTATCCGTTTGACCGTATGTATCATTTACAAAATCTCTTTCTGAATTATTGGAACACTAATATTCGGTACCTTAAATCGTTAATAATATTTATCCGCTGTAGCGCTATCTTCAGCAAATTTGACCAATAGTTTTTGACTTGGAAGTGGTTAACTTTATTCGTACCGTTCTTTCGATCCCTTTTGTAATCTTATGTACTTAGTGGAGGAAAATTGCGTAATAGCACTGTTGTGTGAAGTTGTCGTTGGATTTTAAAGCATCCTTCGTGGATTTTTCAAACTCTTAATAGCGTTTTAATTTGTTGTAAATCTTTGGTCTAATGTCGCGGATCGTTTTAGCCTCGGGTATGAAATATTTAGCCGGATTTGTGTAGGTCCCATGATTTTAGCATTATAGGGTGACTTCTTTTCGCCTTGAAATATTCCAAATCACTCGCCCTGGAGTTGGTATTTTGTCTTTGCAAAGGCATGAAGGGATTATAGAAAATGTATGTTGCTTCTGTGATCGTAGCAAGTTAATGTGAACGGCGCGGCGGGGTTTCACCTCGCAATTTGTTTCGGAAAATGATGACATGTTTTTGTTGCGCGTCGGTAGGCAGCCTTTGTAAGGGTCTTCCACCTCCTGCGCGGAAGTTTGATGAAGGGATATTATACCCATCGGAAATGCGTACAACCTCAAATGCATGATTAATGCAACCTGACGGTGCGGTTCCGTTGGTCGTAAGTATTGTGCTCCATTGTTTCTAAATAGTTAATAATAGAATTTAATCAATTTGATAAGGTGTCGATTTTGAAGGCTGCTTGCAAGTTAATCGATTGTCTAGTATTTTAATGGTATTATTAATTGAATCTTGTGAAGCAGAGGTTTTATCAGTAGTTGACGCTTTATCAACAGTGTTGTACGTGGTATGGGCTTTTCGAAATCTCACTTCTGATACCAAATTATTTGATTTACGTATGCGCCCCAGGTAAGGAGATAGGCGTTCGTTAATGAGAGATAGTCGTCGAGGTAAAGATAAAACGCGAAGAGAGTTCGATGCACTTCTTTTATTATAAGATTCGAATTTAAACACTTTGTGCGTGTGCGTATTCGGTGGGTAGCAGAACTTGCGTTCAATTATCCAACAGCTGGAGACCGGGGTAAAGGCAGGCTGCTGTTACGCCCGCGTCTTCTGAGTCAGATACGTATCTTCGCATCTGAAAAATGGAATCAAGGTAAATCGAGCGTTGTACTGCTTCGAGCAGGTGGAGGGTGGCATGGTCATTTGGCTGGTACCGATGCCTATAGGAATTACTCGAGCCACAGGTGATTCGTATCCGCAAGGGGCCATAGCGGTGCAACGTCTTATAAATTAAAGAATGCTGGCTGGAGGGAAATCCTTTAAACAAGGATGAAGCCAAATACTTCCCACGCTTAATCGTGTTTCCGAACGCAGTACGAAATCCTGCGTGCCGATTCCTGAATCTACAACGTAAAAAAGGATAAGGGCAAATACGTCCCCAATATGTTCACTAAACCCCTCCGAATCACGATATTGATAATCGTTAGAGGGCGACTCAACTGTGCCAATGTATCACCCAAAGTACACACCACTTACGGCATAACGGAGGCTCATTTGGAACTAAGATATCAACACGTAGCGTACGCTGTTCCGGTGAGGCTGTACAAGTTGACCATTTTGAAACGGCGACATTCACAACAAATGTCGATTACCTACTTACTTGAACTTCGATAAGCCACTTCTCCCCTGCCTACAAGCTCAATTTAGTCTCGTTTAAACATCTCTTATATCCCCTAACCGCGATTCTTAAACGAGACTTTTCTTTTTGTCACCATTTTTGAGCGCATGACACTTTGGTAGTTTGGTGAATCCCAGTTACCACCACACCTAAGGGTTGATAGAATTTTCATTGGCATTTGCTACTTTGGTTTGGTAACAACGAATAATATGAGGAAACTCACACGAGTGGATAGAACTATTCCTGGAAAAGCCCATTCGCCTGTAACCCATGTAGGGTGATCGGTAGTAGCCAACGATTGGCCGATGCTCGACGCCGAGCTTGCCAACATTGACACTCGAGCTTGGCCCGATCATCGACCGAGCCTCGGATGATAAGAGCGTCCCGATATTCGCAATCAATATTGGCCCTAGAATGGCTAATGAGAATCGGCCGAGCATCGCGTAGGAGTTCATTTGAGGATCGGCCAACAATAAGTTCCCGTCAAGACTGCCATCATTGGCACTCGAGCTTGGCCCGATTATCAACCGAGTCTTGGCGGATTGTGACTCGATATAGATCACCAAAATTGGTCCTGCACAGCAAAAAAAAAGTTAATTATTTTTGTATTGTAATTCGTCATTACCTGGTCTTTTTTTCAAACGATTAGTCCGAAGAAAATATTTCACCTATATGGGACTCGAACCTTGAACCTACCTACTCATAGCTACGCACGCTGCCCTTATGCTACCGAGTGCTTGTAACATCTGAATCGCAGATATGGCATAAGAGACCAAATGGATTCTCATCATTATTTGTATTACATAAACTATATCAATTAGTTAATATCATTGTAATAATTAGAGCGTTTTATCGAATGTTATAGAATTGTTATAGAATTTTCAAACATAACTTCATATATATATATATATATATATATATATATATATATATATATATATACAGGGTGCGCCAGAGAAACTTACTTATTTGAAAAAATTCCCGCGCGGTGAGTTGGGCGGGTAGAGGGGCGAGAGTGGGCGCATCTGGAGGGGGAAGTTCGCAAGTTTGTTTCTCCCTCCAGTCAGTTGCCATCATGCTCTGGTCTAGAAAGCAGCGGGCCTTCGCAGTCGAGAGCTTCTTTTCTAACGGTCGCTCACTTGTTGCTAGGCAACGTGCCTTCCGCGCTCGCTTTGAAATTCCTCCTCACAGACTCGTTCCTGGCCGTAATTCGATTCTGTCGTGGGTTAACTCATTTCGGGAGTGTGGAAGTGTCGCTAAACCCAGAAATGGACTTCAACGGACCATCAGAACTCCGGAAAATGTCGAAAGAGTGAGGCAGTCAGTTGTGCGTTCTCCCCGGCGTTCGGCTCGCAAACACGCAGCTGCTATGGGAATTTCTGACACCACTGTTCGACGAAGACTCGAAGAAATGAACGTTAGGAACGTGTGGTTTCAGCAAGATGGAGCCACAGCACACACAGCACGAGACTCAATGAATTTGTTGTGACAACATTTCCCCGACCGCCTCATCTCTCTCAGAAGCGATCTCCAATGGCCGGCACGCTCTCCAGATTTGACTCCATGCGATTTCTTTTTATGGGGTTATTTGAAATCTCTGGTTTATGTCGATCGACCACGGATCATAGCACACCTCAAGAACAACATTCGCGACGCCATTGCCAACATGCCGATTGATATGCTGCAAAGAGTGGATATGAATTTCAAAAATCGACTTCATCAGTGTATGCGCAATGGGGCTCGCCATTTATCCGATGTCATTTTCAAGACTGCATGAAAAAAAAATTGGGATACTGTATTCTCAAATAAAAAAAAATTTTAAACAATAATTGAAGTACTTTTGTTTTTATTGACCTTTCAAATAAGTAAGTTTCTCTGGCGCACCCTGTATATATATATATATATATATATATATATATATATATATATATATATATATATATATATGATTCCTCTCTCTCCACCCTCTCTACCACCACAACCCTTTGATATGTGTGTCGCAATAAAGACAGACCATTAGTTCATTAGTTCAAGTTTAGTTTGAATAAATAAAGATATTCAAAATGAATAATTCCAATAATGGAATGCAACAGGAAAAATTTGATTTCACGAAAAATCTAGTTAATTCAAATAAAAAATTAATAAATAGACGCGGTTAGTTAATATTGATAGAATTTTTCTGTCAGTGTAGGATGGTTCATAAAAATCGGCAGAGTATCGCGTATGAGCTCGTTCGAGAATCGGCCAACAATGAGTGCGTTGATTCGGTAGTATATTTGTTAAGAGTAATGTCCAATGGACTCGTAAAAAGTATTTATCTCGTCTCTCAATGATTTCGACGCGAAACAATGAATCGTCAATATACGAATTGCGGTTCAAGCATGCGTTACTCGGCCGAACATCGGCTTCGTATCGACAAGCCAATCATTGGCGAGTCTATATTTTGCCCAACATTGGACTGGTATCGGCAAAAACATGATTGGCGAGTCTATACTTTGCCAAACATCGACCTCGTATCGATAAGCCAATGATGAGAGAGCCTATATTTTGCCGAACATTGGCCTCGTATCGGCAAATCAATGATTGGCGAGTCTATACTTCGTCAAACATCGGCCTCATATCGATAAACCAATAATGAACGAGTCTATACTTGGCCGAACATTGGCCTCGTATTGGCAAACCAATGATTGGCCAGTCTATACTTCGTCAAACATCGGCCTCGTATCGAAAAGCCAATGATCAGCGAGTCTATGTTTGGCGGAACATTGGCCGCGTATTGGCAAACCAATGATTGGCGACTCTATACTTCGCCAAACATCGGCCTCGTACCAATAAGCCAATGATTAGCTAGTCTATATTTGGCCGAACATTGGCCTCGTATCGGCAAACCAATGTTGGCTAGGCAATACTCAGCCGAGCATTGGCGTACAATTGGGTAATCGATTATCGGCCCGCCAACATTGGTCCAAGTATTGGCCGTTACGGTTCGATTGGCGAAACCTACATGGGAAGTGGGATTTATTCGTAATTCGGCTAGTACTCTATGAGCTCTTGAAACCCAAGGAAATTATCGCCGCGGAACGTTACCAACGCCAGCTGTAGCGTTTGAACGATACTAGGTGCGCAACTAAGTTCCCAGGTTTCACACATGGATGGCGCTAGCGACACATGTAGTCGGCATACAGGTCTGAAATTGGGTGTCTTTATAGCTTGGACATCTGTTAAGAATACCCAGTCGTAATATAAACAAATATCGCAACACAACAACCTTTTTTCTAACCTCGAAAAAGTCAAAGTTTGTGCCAAATAAAAAGCATTTGCGGGAAGCATTGCTTTACCTCAATTGCTTATTGCTTATTGCTCAACCTTAAAAGAACAGCAGTTGAAGCACGTCGGTTACTTGAGGAGGCCTACGGCGAACATATACCATCAAAAACAACGTGTGAAGATTGGTTCAAGCGGTTCAGAAGTGGTGATTTTGAGACTGTGGACAAGGAGCGCTCGGGAAGACCGCAAACATTTGCGGACGCCGATCTGCAAGTGTTATTGGATGAAGATGACACTCAAACAGAAGATCAACTTGCCGAGGCATTAAATGTGACTCGGCAATGTATTTCTAAACGTTTGCACGCGATGGGAAAAATTCATAAGGAAGTAAAGTGGGTGCCGCATGAGTTGACTGAGAGACAAATGGAAAATCGAAGAGCCACTTCCGAACTGTTGCTTTTGCGACACAACAGAGAGAGTTTCCTGCATCAAATTGTTACTGGCGATGAAAAATGGATATATTTCGAGAATCCCAAACGCAGAAAATCGTGGCTTTCACTTGGCGAAGCGTCAACATCGACGGCACGGCCAAATCGCTTCGGATAAAAGCCAATGATCTGCGTTTGGTGGGACCAGAAAAAAATCGTGTACTATGAGCTGCTTAAACCGGGCGAAACTGTCAATGGGCATCGCTACGGGCAACAACTAATCAATTTGAACCACGCATTGCTCGAAAAACGGCCAGAATGAGACACGAGACACGAACGTGTGATATTGCAGCACGACAACGGTCCGTGCCATCGCAGTCTCATCGTCCAGGACACCACAAAAACACTGAAATGGGATCTGCTACCGCACCCGCCGTATTCGCCAGACCTGGCTTCTTCAGACTATCACCTGTTCCGGTCGATGGCGCATGGCTTGGGTGGGCTACACTTGGCCAATTACGATGCAGTACAAAAATGGTTGGACGAATGGTTGCAGCCCAAAGATGCGTCTTTTTATCGTCGCGGTATTTATGTATTGCCAGAGAGATGGCAAATATGTGTGAATAGCGAGGGACTATACTTCGAATGAACCATTTTTTGTATTTGTCTTGAAATTTTCGATTTTTTATTGGTTTAAAAAACCCAGAAACTTAGTTGCGCACCTAGGAATTTAATTTGGAAAAAAGGCGTTGGTAGCATGAAATCGCCAAAAGCTGATTCTGTCGCACGAAACCACCCAGCCATATGTTGTTATTCATTGTTGGACATTTTTTTTTCGTGGACTTTTTATTCTAAAGAGTGATTTATGTTGGACATCTTTTCATTTTCCTTTATTTTAAGATCTAGATAGAACATATGTATTGTCGAATTTACATACTTTTAAAGTGGAACGCTGCTCGACTAAACATACTAAACGACCACCATAACACGCAGCTCACATTGGCGAACTTCGCTCAGTGTCTATTCGAGCTGTAACGACCGTCAATAAGTCGCTACAGCATATCGCTTTGACGATAGGTTTCCTTCTCAATTCATTGAAAAAACCGCAATATAGGTATACCGAGTACCATACGGCGCTCACGACACAACTGCAAATCAAATATATCTCGAAGATCCGCTCGACGCAAACATTTCACTGATAAGTATAATACAATATCACACTAAAAGACAAAAGGACATAGTTCGAATTATCAACCCTCAAAATTCAGGTGTATTTTATTTACTACCACCTCAAAAAGTTGCAAAATTTTTCGGCTATTTTTTTCTTTCTTGCTCTCCTTATAGGAAAATACTGACTACTACTACCAAGCTACTTTTATGCACAATAATTTGAGTTTTCCGAAATTGCATAATTTGACGTTGGAATTGAGTATTTGGTAACCAGAAGAGAACTATCAGTGTGCATGTAGGCAGCTTGAAAGCCCATAGGTGCGTGTATGAATAAGGTAGTGTCGGATTCTTTTGCCCGCATACGTTTTTTTCCAGCCCATACGTACGCCGCTCTAAAAGCGGCGAGGTAACGCATGTGGTACGAACGAACGAGTGGTCGTAAAATAAGCAAGAAAAAGCGAGCAGCAGACGGAGGAGCTCTCTCTCACTCTCTCTCGCTCTCGTCTTGTAATACCATTTGCTTCGTACTGACTCCTTAGGCTTTACCGATGCTGGACCTCTCCAACTGGTCCTTGTATATTCCTGATACTGACCACAGTTATCTGTAAATACATACACTGCCGACCAAAAGTTTGAGTACACCAGTCGAAATTTCTTGCCGCACTAAAAGTTAGATAGCGAACTCATAGATAAAGATAATCAAATTGGCGAAGCGGCGTTTTAAAGAGGACAAATTTAACTTCATTTTGCCGTTTTAGAACAAATTTTAGATTTTTTTTAGGCCCGGTGCCCCTTGTTGAAAATGGCTATTTTTCGGCTATTTTGCACGTCTAAAACTAGCCGCCTAACTTCTGGCGAATTTCTTCGCTAGTTTTTTCCATGACAAACTTGAAGAGGATGTCAAACCCTACATTTTCGTTTTTTTAGACAGTTTCGTACGATTCTTTTTCGCCCCAGTATTGCATTTTTAGCTAAAAAAAGATATGTTTTATAAAAATAGACTTAGTTCAATAACTATGGGGTTTCAGAGAAAATGTCAAGAGGGTGAAAAGTTGCATAGTTTTACAACAGAGTAGCCAGAATCTTTTTAGAATTAAAAAAAGAAAAATTTTCTCTGATGAGTGGAGGGGCACTATTTGGGAATGATGGGGTCTACGACAATCTATCAAGAAAGAAAATTTGTTTAACTTTTCATTTTTAATTAACTACGGTTTTTTCAGAATTGAAAAAAAAAATATTTTAACATTTTTTTCAGAATTAAAAAAAAATTATTTTAACAATTTTTTTGACTAGAACTCGGAGAATCATCCTCGGCTGAGTTCTTGTGTCTCAAGACATATCGGATTGATGGCCAAATATTAAAAAGAAAAAACTTTAAACTTTTGAACTTGTTTTTTAACGTAAAAAAAATTGTCAACCACGTCTCTTACCTTATCGTGTAAAATTGACTGAATATAAAGAACTTTGTATTAAAAAACGAGGCATGATTATTTTTTTTATTGGTTTTTTCCTTAGGTACACGCTTTTCGCGTTTGTTACCTATTCTTTCCCATCATTATGACCGTTCTTTCCTCTACTGTTTACTCCTTTTTGTCTCCATCTTTCTCCCTGTTCCCCTCTGTTGCGGCCGCCGCCGACCGCCCCTCTGTATTATATTTATCATGACATTTCTGTCATGGGTATAGGGAAACTGCGGAAAACCTATACCAATACAGCCGGTCATCGAGTTCGCCCCCCAGTCGTGGAACTAGTCTTATTTCGCCGCGAAATGCCGAAGAAAAACATTTCACGACGAAATGTACGCGACTGGGATTCGAACCCGGACCTCCCGGTCCGCTGGTTTAGTGGCGAGCACGCTAACCACTAGACCATCGCACCAGTTCGAGGCATGATTATTACTTTACGCAATCAAGGCATATCATATCGAATTATCGCGAAAAAATGAATATATTGATGAATAAGGTCTGACCAACGCAACGGCGACTTTTTTTTACGAAAAACTCGTATAGACAAGGTCAGAGACATGATTGCCTAGTTTTTGGGCGTGAAAAAAACAAGTTCAAAAGTTTAAAGTGTTTTCTTTTTAATATTTGCTTTTGAATCCAATAGGTTTTGAGACACAACAACTCAAGCGAGGATGATTCTCCGAGTTCTAGACGAAAAAATTGTTAAAATAATATTTTTAAAAATTCTGAAAAAATTGTAGTTAATTAAAAATTAAAATTAAGACAAACTTTCTTTCTTTATATATTGACCTAGACCCCATTATCCCTAAATGGAACCCCTCCACTCGTCAGAGCCCTGACCAAAAATTGTAAAAGAAAAAAATTCAAAAAAAATCGGAAATTTATTTGGCTACTCTAGCGTGAAACTATGCAACTTTTTACCCTCTTGACATTTTCTCTGAAACCCCATAGTTATTGGACTACGGCTATTTTTCCAACACATGTCTTTTTTAGCTAAAAATGCAATACTGGGACGAAAAAAATCGTACGAAACGTTCTAAAAAACGAAAATGTATGTTTTAAACCCCTCTTTAAGTTTGTCATGAAAAAAACGAGCGAATAAATTCGCCAGAAGATATGCGAGCAGTTTTAGTCATGCAAAAAAAAGCTGAAAAATAGCCATTTTCAACAAGGCGTACCGGGCCCAAAAAAATTGTAAAAATTGGTTTAAAAAGGCAAAAAAAGGCCGCTTGGGAAATTTGATTATTTTTATTTTTGAGTCCGCTACCTAACTTTTAGTGCGGCAAGAAATTCCGACTAGTGTACTCAAAGCTCCATGACCCAATTTCGGATTTTTTTTTAAATTATTGGCAAGCGGTACTTTATTATGAAATACTGCAATGATCAAATTGTTAAAGAAACTTGATATTGGTTGTCGAATCGTATAGAAAAAAATCTGATTTAACTAAAAATATTTTTATTTGAATTCAAACAATGGCTTTATTATATATTTTTTATTGTCTCTGCTACGGCGAACACTTCGCTAATTGTAGCTTCCATGTACGGGGTATTTCCACTTATTACATTTCCCACCATTTTCTCCAATCCACATCCGTAACCGATCCCCACCTTGCGGCCGCAGCTGACTTCCCCCTCTGTATCGCATTCACTATGACATTTTCTGCCATGGGTATAGGGAAACTGCGGAAAACGTATACCAATACAGCCGGTCACGAGTTCGCTTCCCAGCCTCGGAGCTAGTCGCGTTTCGTCGAGAAATAGCTCATAGGCTACAGCCATACACACCCGACACGCACACGTACCGGTCCCTGTGCGCGATATCTGTGTAGAACTGGAGCTACGTCACGCCTGTATTTTTTATTTAAAGTTGAAAATTTAAGTCATAATTTACCAAACGTAAATTTTTCACTTTAGACCAACATTTTCATAACTTTCATCACAGTTACGAAGCTGATTATTTTATGCATAAAAGTACTACTCAAGAAGATTCAGTTGAAAAAAAATATCTCGACAAAGTCTTCTACTTTTGTTGGATTTTTTTAAAAATTGGTCAGGTCGAAAATTCTCAAAAATTCAGAAAAAAAATTCATAACTCAAAAACTATGAAAAGTCGCGGAACATACATGGGGGTGATTTGGATACCGCGGATAATAATTAAGATTCCGAAAATCATTTTTTTTAACGTGAAAAAGGCGTTTGAGCACTAGCTAAAAAATGGTTTAGAACCCTCAACTTTTGCAAAACTTTTGTTTTCTTAACATACTTCAATTTTCCGTTAAGAAAAAAAAAAGTTAAGATTTTTTTTAACCACCCTAATCTATATTTCAAGTGTAACATCGCATCAACTGCCAGTGTTGTGGCAATGCGAAGTTCTGCCTCTTGCGCTGACGTGATTCGGACAAGATAACATTGACATATGGTGTTATCGGTGTATACATCGGTCCATACAATGCACGACACAGTGTTAGAGCTACGTTATATCCACTATTGATAAATATTTGCCTGTACTCGGACAAACCATCGAATATAGTGCAATAAGTGTCAGGAGTAATACTCAGATATTTCTTTTTCCACGAGCAAGACGACGGCACCGTAATTCGACTCTTAAACTTGCCGATGCTGTGGCTTAGAAACGGAGACTCTAACCAACACACCAAAGTGTATACGACAAAATATATTTAATGTAATGTATAATAGTTGTGTGATAGAGGAGAAAGTTTATACTTTTATATATCATATGAAATTATGAAAACAAAATGAGATTTAATGTATCGTGTGGTCTAGGGGTACATAAATGATTTGATCCGTACTTTGCGGGATCACAAAATTTGATTTCCACTTGCATAACAAATTGCGGCAGTCTATGTATTTCCAACCTGAGAGTCAAGTAGTTGAGAAGACGAAATCCTTCGCCAAACTTTTTTCTTAACCATGCACGCTAAGTCGTTGCACAGCATTTCCAGTGTTCTTGTGTGGTACATACGTTGTACAATTATGTAATAGTGATATTATATATTAAGATAGTAATTATTTTTTCTATTGAAATGAAATGTTTGGAAAAATATTATTCCTGAGATTTAACAATTTTGTGTACAACATTCCTGGCAAACTTGCTTGGCTATTTAATAAAAATTTATTTCACTTTTTTGTACGTTTGAATTGAAAAAAATATAATGAAGCCATTGTTTGAATAAAAAAAAATTGAGTTAAATCAGAATGTTGTTGAATGTAAGAAATTTTTTTAACCAATCGGAAAAATTGAAAACCTCAAATTTCTAGATATCGGGGAGTATTTCTATGGATTTTCTTGACATCGTCTGAATGCAATAAAAAAAGTATACCACTAAGGATATAGATTTTTCATTTCCTTTAATTGATGCGAGAAAAGTCAATGAATTGACTCCTGTATACCGAGAAATACGAATGTTTCAATGTCTCTGATCGCTGCGTATAAATCCATGTTTTTCCTTTGTGTTAACCTGAAGACACCTTGTCCCAAATCCTGGCAAGCTCTGATTCTTCACCCGTTTCGCATCGTACTCACCAAGGTTCGTCCCCTTTCTCTGAAGACGTCCACTGTTTGTTATGACAGGAGTCCCAAGGAAAGAGACCTTTGATCAACATTTCGACGAGTATCAAAATACACGTGAAACTCATCTCACTCCCAACATTAGTCCTGATTCTGACATCGAGCAAAGACTGCGCTGTCGATAAAGACACCGGTGGGCTACAGACCTATTGTTACGCGTATTACCATCCTAACACGTAATACAGCCTCGGAAAGGCTTCACCAAAAACTTTACCTGCCGATTCGAAAACGAGAGGTTCTTTTTAAAGACGAGTTATCTTGTGGTGTGTATTTTGCACAAGGACAGAGTTCATGACGAACGCTAGTTGGTTTCGAATTACTAGCAATTTTGCGCAACAGCAGACTCTAAAAATAAAAAATGTTGATTGTTTTCAGTCGAAAAGCAAAAACATGTTTTATTCTTACAATAACTAAAAACAATCAACACTTTATATCTTTAGAGATTGCGAAACCAAAATTACGGGTTTTTTCGCAGCAATGTCGCAGTCTGTGCATTTTTTCACATCAATCAAAGGCAATTAAGAATGGAAATCTCTCTGAATATACATTTTTGATTGCCTTTAGTTGATGGGAGGAAATTCATGAATTGACTCCTGTATACCGAGAAATGAACATTTTTCAATGTCACCGATCGCTGCAGAAAATCCATTCTCTTCGCTTCGCAGTCTCTAAAGATATAACATGTCGATTGCTGTTCGTTAATGTAAGACAAACAAGGGAATGATTATATAATTAGCTACTGGAAAGCCAAAAATATGTATTTGTTTCAAATTAACTAAAAACAATGAACATTATATATATTTAGAGAATGCAGTGCCAAAATCATGGACTACTTCGTAGCGGTCGGTGACATAGGAAAACTCAAACTTCTAGATATTAGAGGAGCCAGTCTACGGGGCCGTCCATAAATTACGTCATTTTAAAATAGGGGGGGGGGGGTCTGGTCGTTGGATGACGGTAACGATAATTGGATTATGACAATAGGAAGGATAAGATGATTGCGGGGGGAGGGGGGGGGGGGGGGGTTAAAAATCAGCCAAAATCGATGACGTAATATATGGACGGCCGCTATGTACTTTTCTCAAATGAAACGAAGGCAACAAAAAAAGTATTCCCATGGATATAGATGTTTAATTGCCTTTAGTTGACGTGAGAAAAATTGAAGAATTTGCTTCTCTATACCGAGGAAAATAAATCGTCAATGTCTCCGATCGCTGCGCAGGAATCCATGTTTTTGGCTTCGCAGCCTCTATAGATGTAAAATTAGTTGCGCACCTAGTACATTTTTCATTGCCTATAGTTGATCTGAGAAAAATTCACGAATGGACTACCGCATGAAATGAACATATTTCAATGTCTCCGATCGCTGCAAAAAATTCAAGTTCTTCGCTTCACGGTCTCTGAAGATGTAAAATGTTCATTGCATTTACGTAATGCAAGACAAATACACATTTTTGGCTTTCTAGTCCCTAAGTATATGAGCATTTAATTGTTTCAAACATATTCATTTCATTTCAAACATTTCATTTCAATTCGCAGGTTGCTGATCAGTTTTTTTCAACAATCAGAGTCAGTACTGCAGGTACCTTCTCTAATTTTCCTACTGACAAGAAATATTCACACCATCATTGTGTTGAACACCGGCGGCCACGGCTTTTTCTATGTTCTTCTCTGGGGTCAGCTCGTCCGAGACCTCGACGTCGGAATCTAAATCCTTAAAATTTTTGTTACGATTAAAACGTGTGCTAAATCTTGGTGCGAAAATGTATGTAAAACAAATATTCAAAAAAACAAGCTTTTATTTAATGCACTAAAAAGAAGAAAATAATTTGTTTACCATTCACCTATATATGACTATAAATAAAAGCTTGGAGCGCTCAACTTTTTAAATGTCCCATCAATTCGATCAATTCAGTTTCATTAACCGTATTTAATTGAGCACAATAGTAATTAGAGAATAAATTATTATCACACGTTTATACTCAGTTTCAGGATTTTTATTTAAGAAATCTAAGATTGTTTTGTGAACTGTCACGAGACGTTCGTACTTTTTTTCCTCAATTTGGTCGATAAAAATTGCGAGCGAATAACGAGTATAAAACGCATAATCCGGGCGGAAGATGACAAATATACTCACAAATAGTTGATTTGTTAGCGTTTTTTTTACTTTCACTGCTTTTCCACTTTCACGCTCTAACCCTACTTGGAGGTTGAACTTGGGAGGTTAGACCCAGTCAGCTGTCGATCTTCGCGAGACGAGTCTGAAAAGCGTCTCTCTTTTCGCGCTAATAATGTGTTAACCAACTCTCATAAGGACGTATGTACTATGTTTAGAATATGGCGGATTACTTTTTTTCCGCTCAGATACGAAGTGTGGAATAATTTTCCTGATGTCCAAAACGCTCGGAAATTCGACCGATAGTTATGAGATCGGGGGATTGACTAGACGGATCGGGAAGCAACCTAGACCACGCGATAGGAAAAAAAAAATTTAATAGAAAAAAAGATTTTTCAACCACGTTTCTAAAACGGACTAAAAAGTATAAAATAATTTCTCCTGGCCCCATACAGATTTATAACCCCATACAGATTGTCCTGAAAAATTGTGATTGTGAATTTTCAATAGCTATGAAAATACTTCTAAGATATAAAACGAAAAACGTGGGGCGCATGCAACAGATAATTAATGCATGAATAGTTCACTTAAGTCACTAACAACTTTATTGCACTGCAAATGATATGAACTGTTGTTTGAGTTTTCTCAACGACAGCTACTCCCTACACTATTGCATCTATTGCATGCGCCCAACGTTTTTCGTTTCAAATCTTACAAGTGTATTCATAGCGATTAAAATTTCACAATCACAAATTTCCAGGACAATCTGTATGGAGTTAGGAATCTGTATTGGGTTATAAATCTGTATGGGGATAGCAGAAATTATTGTATACTTTTTATTTTGGTTTAAAAACGTGTCTTAAAAATGTATTTTTTTTTAAATCAAATAACTTTATTTTCTGCTTTTTAGTCGTGTGTGTGAAATTTAGCTTCTCCTTCTCTAGGCGTCGCTTGCTTTGGGGGTTGTCTTGTTGACCATCGTAGAAATTGGCACTAATGTACTGGTCACTATTAATATTGTTATTTTTTTCCCCTTTCACTAAACTATATTTTTTATTTTTTCGTTAATTTTTTTCACCTTTTTTTTCTCTTTTTCTGGCTCTGTGACAGGCTTGCCTGTCCGTTTATTTGTCTGCCATCCAGATCTGAGCTATGTTCAAAGTTTCAAGTCTCTAGCTTACCCGAAAGTTAGTTTAGAATCCATTAATCCATTGTTTAAAAACAAATAACATCGAATTCAAAATGTGTACCGAACAGACAAACAAACAAACAGACAGACTAGAAAGCGAGTTAATATTGCATTGTCCTGTAGTCCTGAGCTATGTTTAAAGTTTTGTGTCTCTAGCTCATCCGGAAATTCGATTAAAATCGATTACAAAATTTGTACCGAACAGACAAACAGACGACCAAGAAAGCGAGTTAATAAAAACGTGGTAAAATCACATTACTCTTGTCAAATGTCATCAGATTTTCAATTCGTCGACGCGTTTTTGCGTGGAATCGATTTAAAATTCAAAAATGACAGATCGAACGCCATAATTGTATATGAAACGAGTCCGTCAGGGTCATCAAGATTTTTCGAGTTGCTTTTTTATTACTTGGCGTCGAGACGGTGCCGAGTCTCTTAATTCCTGTTTTCGACCCGACAGTCGCTTGTTATCCAACTACTTTCAGTTATCGTGATTGACAGTCGCGATAAACGTCAGCCGATTAAGCAAGCGCTGTGTGCATACATCAATTTATGTATTCTATTTTTGTACGTATAATATATGCATATGATATATTTTCACTTGATCATTCGATCATCAAAGAAAATTCACTATCGATACTATACACAAACATAAACAGAGAGATCTGGCGGTTCTTTTTATAAGTAACAAGTAACAAGTAACATTAGTTAATGAATGTAATTCCGTTTTATCCTTGTTGTTCGTTTATTCCTTTCTCTTTATTTGTATCAAGGACGTCGCCAGCTAATGGACAGGTGGCGGGGGAGGGGGGGGATATGAGAGGGAGAGAGAGAGAGAGAGAGAGAGAGAGAGAGAGAGAGAGAGAATGTAGGAAATATGCATTCTAGACATTTTAGATCCTTATATATATATATAGTTTTCGAATCTCTAGGGAGGAGGGGGGTCAGGCGTCGCCTGACTTGATGTTAGATGACTTGATTTTCTGTGAGATGCAAGACGGAAAATCGATATTTCACCCACTTGCCGGCTACTTAAAGCTGTGAACTTTTGCAAACGTGTGTCTAAGCAGCGACAATGCACGATTCAAGTTAAGAAAAAAAAATGGACTACGAAAAGCTAACAGGAAAGAGACCTTACAATAATGAAACGTTAGCAGAAATGACAGAATGAAAAACATTGAATAGAGCTAAACTATATGGAAAGTGCATGAGAAAATATGAATTGGCTCCAAGTGCTCTCGGATCGCACAATCGTTAAAAGGGTCCAATAGGTGAAATAGGTTAAAAGGTAAGGTCCGATAGGTGGTGAGCGAACATCTGTGATAAATGCCATCCATCAGCTCAGTTCATTAGGATTTCTCCTGAGAATCAACCAATAATAACACCAGTTCGTTTGGAAGGATTAATCCCTCTTTGTAAAACATTCAGAGCTGTAGTAAAATCAATTAAAGACTAGAAAAGAGAAAATAATTTATACGTTATTTTTTTTAACAAGCTTTTATTGAATGTACAAAAAAGTAGAAAATATTTTTATTTACCAAGTCACCTATATGTGACTAGAAATGAAAGCTTGGGGCGCTCTAAATTTAGACATATAATCTTTCATTTACACAAATCCGTTAATATATCAACTGTATTTAATTTACTGTAAAACAACCTTAGATTTCTTAAATAAAAATCCTGAAACTGTGTGTAAATGTGTGATAATAATTCCGCTAATTACTATTGTGCCAAAGTAAATACTGTTAGTAAATCTGAAATGATCGAATTTATTAAACATTTAAAAAGTTGACCGCCCCAAGCTTTTATTTATAGTCACATATAGGTGAATTGGTAAAAAAAAAATGATTTCATACTTTTTAGTATATTATATAAAAAGGTGTTAAAAGAAATTACATATACACCGCCGCTCCAAAGTTTGGATACACCAGTCGATGTGTCTTGCCGCACTAAAAGGTATATAGCTTCGTCAAAAAAAAGATAACCAAATTTACCAAACGGCGTTTTGATGGGAACAAATTCAGCTTTGTTTTGTTCTTTGGAAATATTTGTTATGATTTTTTTTCGACCCGGTACGTACTTTTGTACGTGACTGTTTTTCGGCTTTTTTTCGACCATCGAGAATTGGGCGCATGACTTATAGACATTTTCTTTGTCATATTTATCCATGATAAACTTGGACGGGGTAGCGGGGGCTCCATTTTCGTTTTTCAAAAAGTTTCGTACGATTTTTCTTTTGCAAGGTTATTTCATTTTTGACTAAAAAAAGACAAATTTTGGAAAATGCAACGTAACTCACGAACTATAGAGTTTAAGAGGAAATGTCAAAGATGTGAAAAGTTTCGTAAGTTTATACTGGATCACCTGGAATTTTCTCAAAATGTTCCTCTGAGATTTCTTTTTTTGACTATTTTTGCTCGAAACTCTGATGAGTAGGATTGCTTAAGGTAGTTCTGTAGTTTTGGTAAAATCTTAGGAATTGGCTGAAATCTAAGTATGGTGTAGATATGACCTTCATAGACTGATGCCCAAAAATTCAATTCGATTCACCGTTTAGTTCATGAGATAATTGGAATTCAATATGGGTATTTTTGTACGCGATCCCTCTATACTTAACACGTAAACCGATACGGGTTTGCTCGCATTTCTCGATATAGGTTCTAAACGGATCTTAGGATTTTAAAATAAAAAGACACGTGTACGCAGTACTATTGTGGGATTGATTTTTTTTTAAATGACAGACTTTGACCGTTTAGTTTCGCAGATATCGACTTATAGAAGGTTGTCATTTTATTCCTGTAACGGAATGGCAACAGTGCAGAATGGAATTCAATCCCATTCGGGTTTCCTTCACTGTTTTCCTTTAAAAAATGTCTTTATTACAGCGAATACAATTTCAACTGTCGGCAAGATGCTGTACATCCACGATCCGACGTCCTTCGACAGCGAATTTTTGTTGTTGATATTTCTTGATATTTTGTCTTTAACTCAATAGTTTTCGAGATATGCCAATCAATTGTTCGGAGGATTCTCCGAGGTTCAGTTAAAAAAGTTTCAGAACAAAAACTGAAAAAATTTAAGCGAATTTTAAAAAGTTTATCCTCCTTCGGGTTAAGCTATCCTGCTTATAAGAGTTTCGAGCGAAAATTAAGTATAAGCTTACGCAACTTTTTACATCTTTGACACTTCCTCTTAAACCCTATAGTTCTTGAGTTACGTTGCATTTTGCAAAATTTGTCTTTTTCAGCTAAAAATTAAATAAATTTGGAAAAAAAATCGTACTAAACTTGAAAAAAACCAAAATGGAAGTCCTGCTATCCCGTTCAAGTGTATCATGGATAAACATGACAATTTTTTTTCCATAGTCATGCGCCCAATTCTCTATGGTTGAAAAAACGCCGAAAACCAATCACGTACAAAAGTACGTACCGGGTCCAAAAAAAAATCATAAAAAATATTCCAAAACAATTGCAACATTTTGAAAGCTTAAACACAAACCAACACAAACCAATATGCTTTTTTATTTTGATAAACATTCCGTAAGGCCGTAATCTGGAATTCTTTGCACCTGCTGCTACATCAATCGGGCTATTTTAGTCTTTTTCGTTGTATTCAATTCAATGCCGAATTTTTAGTCGTGTCTTTTGTACGTCAGACCGAGATTTTTCACGGAAAAGGCTGTTTCTGGTTGCGACGCAGTCGTATCGTTGGAACAAAAAATTCATCGCACCATTCTGATTCAATTCCATACCGTTATTCATCTCCAGAAATGCAGATTTTGAAGTATCGTCGAACGAAACAAAGAAGCCCTCAAAGAAGTACAGCAGGAGGATGCGGCTTGTACTATAAAAATGTCGACGACTTCTCATAGCGGGCTGAAAATCTTGACTAATTTCATTTCGAACAGATCGAAAAATTGAAAAGGCGGAAGAGGCACCCGGTGCTCTTGTTGAAGAACAGAAAGTATAAATATTTTTATTTGTCCCGAAACGTCACTGGAGTGATGGGCGTTGAATTGCGAACGCGCGGGGGGGGACTACTCCTGTATTCGTGTTGGTCGTCGGACCTCTCACTCGACAGAAAGAGAGAGAGAGAGAGAGAGAGAGAGAGAGAGAGAGAGAGAGAGAGAGAGAGAGAGGAGGAAGCTTCGATCACGCTTGAGACGCGAAGCGACACGACGCCTCAATGGAGAGTTTGGTCGGATCGTAGTATACTCGCAATGGCTATCCATCTTTTTCCCTTTGCTCTTTTTCTTTCTCTCGGTCTTTTTTTACTTCTGTTATCCGATCGCGACTCTCCCTCTCTCTCTCTTTCTCTTCTGCCCTCGATCGCGGCTCGGCTCGTCCACTGTCAGCTCTCATTCTTATGCCGTCACGACCAGTCGCATCATTAGGCCGCCCAGCATTACAAATGACATCGAGGCATCTCCACGGATAATGCAGCATCTACTCTCCCTCCCTCTCGTCTCTGTCCTCTTATTTCGCATCCTCTCGGCCTGCTCGTTCGACTTGGTCTTGTCATCTCTTCTGACTCTTTCTCGTAGTTGAATGACGAGTGCGCGCATCCGTTGTTTTCATACTTTTTCCTTTACCTCATCTACGAGGATTTACCTTTAAAAATACTCGAAAGAGTGCTTGCTTCCCACATTTCATCCTTGAGTAAAATTTCGGATGTCACGATTTGCACATTTGAATATACCCTCCGGCAGTCCTTGGGGCAATTCTCCGACGCGCCAAGTACCTCGCCGAAAAAATGAGATTTTCGGGCAACAGGCGTTCGTCTGCTTGACAGGACACCGCGGCACATGGCGAACAGTCAGATTGAAGGAAACGAAGAGTAACGGAGGAGGCAAAGTTGTACTGCAAGTAGAAGTAGTGGCGGGGCGGTAGAGCAGGAATAGCGAGAGACGGCAAGGAACACGGTTACAAGGAAAGCGAGTCTATGAAAGAGAGCGGGTGAGAGAGAGAGAGAGAGAGAGAGAGAGAGAGAGAGAGAGAGAGCCGCGGCTGGTGGAGGCTCATGGCTCGCGTGTTAAGCGTCTCTACAGACGCAGAGCACAGTACGGTTTCGTCTCCCGTGCAAGCCGGATTGCGCCGACCCCCCCTCCCCCCTCGCCCTGTGTTCGTAACGACGACCACGTGCTATCGTGCCGGACCCCTTTTGAAGTTCGCCGGTCCCGCCTAATGTGGAAAATAAATACCCCAGTTAAAAAAAATACGAGGCACGCTTCTGCCGAATGTAGAAAAAAAAAAGAAACGAACAAGTCAAGAACCTATCGAGAAATTAGAATCAACGTACATATACACTGAGCAAGAAGAGCCTCGAGGAAAATTTCAAGTTTGGTACAAAACGAGGAGCGTAGGGACTTTGACAAACCGTTTGACCTGGAGAGAGAATGGAAGCGGCAAAAAGTCCCAAAGAGGAGAGAAAAGCATGTCCGTGAAAATGAATTAAGGAAAGTCACGCTCGCCGATAGACGTCATAGGACCGAGTAACAGCAGTGAGCGGTGGATCGAGTAGGTGGCGGTAAAAACAAACACCAAAGAAGCTCCGTCTTACTCTCCCTCTCTCTCTCTTTCTCGATGATCGCGCCGAGGATCCATTAGACGAGGCCGCGAATTACCAATTTCTCTCCGCTCTGAAGCTTGTTTCGTTTTACAAGCATTACAAGAAGAGAGCGTCGGCTTGCGGGAATCTTTTAGTTGTTGGAATTGTGGTGAACACCAATTGCGAGGAGGTGGATATTTTGAGGCTGAATAAGAAAGTGGTCGGATGCCGCCGGGTAGAAACGGTAAAATTGGCCCCAGCGGAAACGATCCTCGAGACCCGGTTCACAAGCCGGGAGATAATATCCGCCGCAGAAGAGTCTCGCGCTTGTGTTGCTATGAATAATCGTCCGTAGTTTAGCTCGATAGTCGAGGAAAAAGAGAGCGAAGGGCTTTTGCCACCGCAAGAAGCGGGAGAGCGATATTCCGCCATGAACGATTTACTTTCGGAGGTAGCAGCATCGGCATCGGGCCCAACGGATACTTGGATCGTTGATCCGCCTCCTGACTTTAATTACGAAGCTATGTAAAGGGGAACGATAGACAAAACGAGTGAACAAAGACGCGAAGGAAGAGGGAGAGGGAGGAGGGAGGAAGGAAGCGACAGGGCGCGCGCAAGAGGAAGAAAGAACAAGCACCGCGAGTGGAGAACCCCGAGCAAAAGGGCAACAAATCGTAAACCGATTGCTTTTCGCGGTTGTAAAAGAGTCGCAACGACGGAGAATTTAGTTGCAGCTGCGAGTCGACTCCCAGCTACGTGCGACATGCGAGAATAAATCGCTGTTGGACGATTTCTCAGCATTGTACTCTCGCTCTTTAATTAGAACGATTGAGTGAGTGCTCGCGATTGGTGTCCTGTGGAAGATGTCTCATGGTGATTATCGAATGGTCAACTTGATCGTTGTTCCATCATTGCCGGAGGCC
The DNA here is from genome assembly GCA_963210295.1 of Ophion ellenae. Taxonomy (NCBI): domain Eukaryota; kingdom Metazoa; phylum Arthropoda; class Insecta; order Hymenoptera; family Ichneumonidae; genus Ophion; species Ophion ellenae. The sequence goes on from OY723388.1 coordinate 6,928,636, forward strand.
TCTACACGCCGGCCCATAAATGGTCCTCGGTCATCAGCTCGCCAGGCGTCGCGGACACCATATCTTGAAAATCGCGTGGGATGTAGTCCGCGCGCTGCCACCACCGCGATCTTGAAGAGAGCTCCGAGACGCGATAAAAGTGTTGACTTGAACTTTCGCAGCCATCTTCTTCTGGTGCTATCATCTCATTCTCAACGGGTTTGTTTTGCCATAAACGCGGCAAGGAGGCAACAGTTGCCCGAGTATTCGATATATAGTTGAAACGCGACGTATCTCCATTTACATAAAGCGAATGTGTACCTGGAAAGAGGGGCCTTGGACTCTTTTCCCTATACCGATCAGTCGGATGCGCGTGGGTCTCGTGTACTGTTGCTTTGGCTCACCAGCAGGGCTGGCTCTGTCTACCACCGCACTCTGCCATCCTTTTCCTCCTGGCTTATACCATTTCCTACGATCTTACGAGGTATCTTACACACGGTGTTCTCCCCCCCCCCCCCCTCCCTGTGAATGCCCCCTTTCCAGACTCGCTGGTCTCAACTCAAGACTCTCTTAGTTCCCGGTGGATACGCAATCAGCGACAACACTAACAACTCGCTCGATCACTCAAGCGGGCGCCCGCGTTCACCTAGCTCGAAAACTCGGAGTGAAGGAACGCGGAAGCTGGTCCCGTAAAAGCCGCGGCCGGCATGTATATGTATACACATAGCGATTCGAGTGCACGATTTCAAAGTTCGCGGAGAGTGACGACCAACCGAAGGCCAAGAGTTTAATCGTCGCAACTTGTTACGTCCACGATGACAAGACTGATAATGAATATTGGATACGATGGGGATCGAGTCTCGAGTTTAACTCGGAGCCATTAGCTGCGGTGGATTAAAGCCCCGCTTCTGAAACTCGAACTGATGGGTCACAGAGGTCACGACCTTGCGAGCTACGGAATCTGATCGCGATTGGATCGGGCAAATCCGGAATACTGAAAAAGTCGTTACGTAACGATACGTGAGAAAAACGTGCGGGCAGACCGATTGATAAACGCTGTAAAATATCAAGTGCCAAGTATCGTTAAGCGGAAAATCACGAGACGCGCGAGAAAGTTGGATTTCCGTCTGGCTACCCTGTGCTATGCGAGCTCGATCGGTGGATAATAACGTTGAAGCGGTAGTAGAATCGTCGTAACTAGTACGATATCTTGCTCGCGAGCGCACTATGCGAGACGTTGATGCGGCCTTTCGCGTAAGCGCTGTGTTCGCTCTTTTTTTTGTTTTTTTTTGTTCCAAGTAAAATACGCAGTGATCCCTGTGACTGGTAGTGTTAAGTGGTTGCCTGGAAAACAAAGTGTACAATGAAAAGACTCGTTTCTCTCGGAAGAAAAGTGAAAAGAAACGAGGAAACGAGGCATAGTATCTACCGTACGTCTTTCGGAAGCTCGTCGCCGTACGATCCCTTCCTTCCTCGCAATATAGCCGAGTCTCAAACGTGTTTACGGATTTCACATGTGCGAGGTAAAGAGGGAACGGCTACCAGCTGTAAGCGACCCGAATAAATGCTCGATAAAAGACAATAGAGGATGCTGCTTACCGGTATGAGAAAATTATGCAGAGTCTGCCTCGCTGGCGTCCTCGCTACCGCACTTTGTGTACTCACTCTCGTCGACATACCGCCACAGCTACCGGAACCACCGACAGATCCTCCACCTATCCCAGGTATAAAACTTGTTCGTTTATTTTCACTCCGCGTGTACGCGCGCAGGCTGGTGGCAATTTTCATCACTCGCACCTACAACGATCCGAGACGTACGGGGGGGGGGGGGGGGGGGGCTCAATATGCATGGCTGCATCCACGCGAGCGTGGAAAAATTCTGTCCCCTGGTTGCTCTTGCGTCCAACTAATGGCTATTCGTAAACTGCGCAGGGTAATCTCCTCGTCTTATCCATGGAAAAGGGCTTTTTCCAATCGTCCCACCGAGGCCGGGAAAATTTTACAACGTAAACCGTACTCTGGGCAATCATAACGCGAGGAAGCTTCATTTCTATTGGTGAAGAAAGAAAAATCCTTTTTCAGCAAGATTTATCGGTCGAGTGGGGGTGGCTTGTGGGAAAACAAGCACTATCCGATACTGTCAATTCGGAGTGAACTCGTTGTAATTTTGGGCAAAGTTCATATTAGATGCCGTAACAATTAATTTTTTCAGACCGCCGTAACAATGACTTTTCTCATGCCGCTGCATATTTTATCGAACAGCTTCGTTCGGAGTTCAAATTAACGACACACTAAAACCGTGTAAATAACTGTCATCTGGATGCAAACACTTATGGGCATATGTGAGAAGCAATACGGTACGGTTCCGCATGCTTGACCGAATAATGCTTTTAAATTTCCCGCGGACGAGTTTCTTTCGGAGGGAACGGGTTGTCCGGAAAGTATTTAAAAAATCCGTTGATTCTAGGAGAAAATTTCACGGGGCGCCAAGCTTAGACGGGGCACACACACTCACACACACGGGCACACACACATATATTAGGACATTCGCATTCTCGCGTGTATGTTTCATAATGGGCTTGGCTGTCCGGATGGAATAAAGAAACGTTTGCCATGGTGGATGTGGCGGTAGGATAATTCTACAGACCCACAAAAAACAACTCATAACGTGCGTCGGTAATGAAAGGATCGGTAGGACTTTTTCTTCACTGGTTTTAATCTTTTAAGGTATAAATCTCCCTGATATCTGGCGCGTTTGAATGTAACAAGTTCGTTAACTTAGATGTAATTGATGGTCAACCCTGTTTGACAAACGTAATGCACCGCTATATTCGTACATTGCAATGCAGCACAACAGTTGTTGACATGTGTCTCCTTCTATCTTCCCCTCTCTCGTGTGACAAATGCTGTCGCTCTCGTGCGAGTATATTGCAAATCGACACGTCCTTGAAAGAAGCTTTGCTTTTTTGTTGCTCCAACGCGTTCGATCCAAGATCGTGCATACGATATGCCTACAGCTGTCATACGAGTAGAGCTTTTATTTGACAATTTTATGGGCGTAACCCGTCATCGGCGCTTTGACACTTTGTTCGCTATTGGTCCATCGCCGAAGGGGGCATACAATATCGCTTGCGATTGTACCCAATTTCAAACGAAGAAACAAGTCGATTTATAGCAGCTCTTTTCGATGTTGGCAATTAAACGTTCGAGACATTGTGTGATTACTTAGGCGGGTTGGGTATAACATTTCGACGTAAAATCGTGGCAGTTTATCGCGAAGCTGTGACGAGCGGTAAATGAAAAAAACCGCTATCGGATGAGACGACAAGCGATTGGATGTTTTATATTTTTTATGTACTTAGAAATTGGGCCCCCCCCCCTTACTGCACATGTATTGAGATGTAAGAGCGGATTTTCCGTCCATCGCGCATTATTCTTCCCGCCGTGGCATGATACGTCGCTGAAGGTACACAAAGAGGAGAAAATAGAGTGGGGGCTACGCAGAGGGGAATCCTTTCGCTGTCCATCTTTCTTTCTTTTTCGCGAATCGGAACGGCAGCTTAATCCGACACAAGACAGACTCGCACGAATCGCGAATTTATCGCCGACACGACAAAGAACAAGCACTTGCAATAAATTATAATTTAATCGTCGTAGCGAGTAGCGCGTAAAGAGAGACGGAAAAGATAAATGACATGAGAGGTAGGGGCGACGGATGCTATTAAAAATTACAAAGCACGTTGTTGCACGGCACGGTGTTTCCCTTTCTCTCCTTCTTCTTTCTGTGTTTCTGTCTGTCTATTTGCGTCACCGAACAGTGGTAAATTGAATGAAAGAAGAAGCGAGTGTCGTGCCACGATTACGATTGACGAAAGACTTGCCCTAGTCGTGTATAAATGAGACGTGAGGCGCGGTGCATATACGGTGAAAAAAGGCTCAACCGGACAGTATTGTTTGCTAGAAAATGGCATTGTACGTAACACGCTTTTGTGCAAAAATGTATGTGTTATCCAAGTTGGCTGTATATAAACTCGTTTGTGGCATACGGGAAATGCGCCGCCGCCGCCACCGCCTCGCCGCTCCCCAAGGGAAAGATGGATCGCAATTATCGTATATAGATAGGATAATTGTGGTCTATTTTTCTCCCCGAGAAGCGCGTATGGCTTCTCGATAGCTCAACATCAACATCCCTATAGACATGATACGAATATCTGCTCGCCGTATTACTCATTAAATGAGAATAAAAAACCTTGGCTTCTTTTTTTATTCGCTTTTCATTGGTTCCAGTTGAGTCGATTCCCATCGTTCATTTTGCGAGTGTTCAGTTTGTACGCTTGTACGCGTATGTGTGTATACTACACATACACACACACACGCACGCACGCACACACACACACACACACACACACACACACGCGCGCGCGCGCGCGCGCGCTCACACTCACACACACACACACACGGTATACGCAAGCATAGAATCACATTGAGATTCTCACGGAAAGTTAGCTTGGAAAGTTCGGTGCGACCAACTGTGAAATTGTTTGAACGTTCGCCTTGGAATTTCACGTCCGAGAAAAGATACTTCCTCGCTTCGATAGTCCTGGATATTGAATCGATCGTTTCGGATGTAAAAGATTTCGAGCAACTTCCTTCGTGAGGCAAATTTTTATAACAAGACGATTTTCAAGCCACGAAAGCACCAAACTGCCGGTTAACAATGGAACATTCTTTTCGCGTCCAATCATTCCATTTATCGCAAATATAAACTACTGACAAAAGTCAAAGGAACAAAAAAATATCCAAAATTTTTACATCACCTTCAAATGGCTATACCTATCTCTGCGAAAAATCATCGTGGGAGAAAATTTAAAAAAAGCAATTTAACGGTTGGCATCTGTAGTTTTCGAGCTTTGACTTGAACCTTTCTTAAACCCTTTGTTCCTATCGGATCAATCGAAAAATCGCGAAGGAAAACATTTTGATTTTTTTTTCTTTTTTTTGTTCGACAAAGTCTACAGAGGAGTGAATTTTTTAGATCAATAACGCAATTAGATCCTTTTTCCTTGTTCCTTTCTCTTTGATTTGAGCTTTGAAAGAAGTCAGCACGATAATTTGTCGCAAAATTATGGGCTATCAAAGCGAAAGTGACGCTCTTGGTTTTGATAATCAATATCTCATGAACCTGAGATATTGATAATCAATATCTTGGTGGAGATATTGATAATCAATATCAGGTTCATGAGATTGATAATCAATATCTCATGAACCTGACATGAGATGAGATAATCAATATCTCATCTCATGATAATCAATATCTTCTGAACATCGTACAGAAATTTGAAGGGCAGTTCCGAAAAGTTAAAAGTAGGCCCTTTAGCGGGGAAAATCAATTTTTAATAAATAACTTGATCTTTGATGCAATATATGGATACAAAAAATGGCGTTTGTTCATTAAATTACAAAAGTTTCGTTATCTTCGCAGATAATTATCGCAAACATTATTTTTAGGCATTTTTTCCGAGTTCATAGTATCCACAAACGGTATGCAGAACGTTAAGTTACTCCGATTTTTTTCACCGTGGCCCGAATGATCAAAGTTTGAAACATTTGAAAAAAAAGATCAAAGAAACGTCATTATTATTTTTAACGATAATTGCATCGTTTTGGCGGTGACCAAAATTGTTTATCGAGATTAACCGATATTTTTGCTCATGTAAAATGACAATTTGGAGAATTTTTGTTTCACCTTGCCTTGGGCGTCGAGTATACTTGGCAGTCCGTTGATATCGGCTACGTTACCGATTACCCCATCACGATAGCCATCTTCAACCAGAGTTAGAATCAGACGAGCATCTTCCGGCTCAGATAAATGCCCTTGAGCCATGATCATAATTGAAAAATTCGAAATTTTATTTTACGTATAAATAAATTTCTTCGGAAAATTGTTCAAGCACCAAAAAGTACCGCTTTTATTTTAAAAGCTTCAATCCACAATATACCACTTTAGCAGAAACGAAATTCCGAAAGAATTTGTAAAGAATAGAAACTTTAAAAAGTATAGAAAATACAGGGGGCATGCAACTTTTGCAAAAAAAAAAGTTCATTTTCAAATGGAAAACAAGCGTCAAGCAAAGGAATTTTTTTTCGTGGGAGAGTATAACTGTTATTTCTCAATGAGAAGTTGACAAACGAATAAAATTACACAATATTGTGTTTGTTCGACTTCCTCCTTCGAATTTTTTTTGTTCCGTTAATTATTATCAGTAGTGTCATGCGGAAGCGAGAAAATGTTCCTCGAGACTCGGTTTAAAATAGTATAGTCACCGAGTTGTAAAGAACAAGTGAAAAAATATGTCACGTCTGAAAACATATATTACAGAGAGGGAGCCGCCATTAGGAACGAGAAGCATAGTAGCGTATTCGTGGGCGCGGAGATTGGCTTTGGATTATCGTCCGTCTAGGCAATGCCGAGACTACTCGAAAGCCTATGTAATCGTGGACGATGAGGAATTCACGAAATCATCGGGCGCTTACGCAACAACGAAGGACTTGGGGGAGCGAATCACCGCCAAACCTGAAACCGTTGGCAGCATTGACGATACGAGCAGATCGAATAAGTGGCTCGAGACGATACCGCGACGTTTATTTCTCTACACTGCTCACTTGGACATCAGGGTTGCCGGCTATCCGAGTGTGAGGGTGATTGGCGTTAAGCGTGAAACTTCCCCGACGTTGCTACGTCCCACCGGGACGCTCTACTGCACTATTTGGTAAGTTGGGTTCACGAAAGGTGCGACAAAAATCAGAGACGCACTTTTGGGTTTTCCGCTATACACGACAATTGCGTCGTGAATTTTCAATATGGCCGATTCCTTCTCTCTCTCTCTCTCTCTCTCTCTCTCTCTCTCTCTCTCTCTCTCTCTCTCTCTCTCTCCTATTCTCTTTATTGCGGAATTTGAGCTGACGGGCGGTTCATTTACAGCTCTTGCATTGAGAAAGTGGAAAATGTCGCACAAATTGTATCTGCTATCAAAAGACGTTTTTTTTAAATTTTTCTTTTTTCAAAACACGTCAAACTGAGTTTCATTGTGTTTTTGTTAGACATCGGAAAGCAATAGGGGAGAAACTGGAGAAAAATTCAACAATACGGTACGGAATGAAAAAGAAAAAAAACATTGGATCGGACGAAAAATGTCTCTGGAACGGTTGTGGGAGGGGGGAGATGGGGAAATAAGGAGGAGACTCGCGCTTGGTTGCACAAAGATACGACGAAGAAAGGCAAGATCGTTGCACGAATGGTGATGTCCAGTCCAAGGGTAACGAGGAGGCATACACGCAGTTTGTCGATGGTGCAATCCATTGTTAAAAGGGGGGTGGGGAGGTTGGCTTCTACGGATATGCAAAGTTGTCGCGGCTATGCCATTTTTTTATACAAGCTTATTTTCCGCGTTCTGGCAAAATGCGTATGAACCTGCGCTAGGTACCTACCAACTCGAGAATGTTCAACTAAGCTTTTACCAAAGTTTTGCCGACATGCTCATCATAATTGATATGTCTTTTTTAGAAATGCAATGTTTTCCCCGCTACGCTACAAGATAGTACATCATACGCGGACAAAATACTCGCTTGTCACTTCATATTGAGAATTGAGAGTCATTACACGTGACACGCAAGGGAAAACAATGCCGAAAGATTTTCGTAGATGAATAACGAAAAAATTTCAAACGACATTCCAATACGCACGAAAAATCGTATATTAATTAATAAGTGTGTTCAATTGGTCCTTTGTCGCTTTGCATCGAAATTGTCGAAATTGTCGAGGGAAATAAGGAAAATAAACGAACATTGCTCCATCTCGGCGGATAATCGACGAAAAATCGCTGAAAAGTCGACGAACAATCGACGAAAAATCGAGGTTGATTAAAGAGAAGAAAAAAATAGAATTGTTTCATCGACTCGGCGAAGCTCTTCATCTTCAATATTACCGCGATAATTGGCTTCACGTTCTCGGATTAATGTTTTTTTCGTCTCTATCTTTTCTCGAATGTAAAAAAAAACAAAGAACGTACAATCAGAAAGACTTACCGTTCGCTCCAACGCTCCAAATGAGTTTTTAATCCGCGGAAGTGACTGTGCTTCGTTTGCCGTGATAAAAAGCGGAGAAAAAACGTTTGAGGGTGAGGCGAGAATGAAAAGGAAAGGTCGGAGAGTCGCGGGTACGGAGCGTTATTTCATTGAATTATAGCATTCGTTCGTGGCGTCGTTGCTGGGCTTTGTGGCTGTCTTTTTATACTCGAGGTCTCTCCTCGCGTACTTTTCGCAGCGAGTAATTGCGTTCGCCTGTGTCATTGCGTACAGTATCGAGGAGAGGGACTTTCCTCCGGAGAATCCAGGATCGACAACGATCTCTACTGCGTATATATTTACGTTGGCTATGGGCGAAAGTATCACAATATTTACACCTCCTATAACTAATATCTATACACCCAAGTCCAATTTGTCGCGACAAAAGTATTTGCCGTTTATATTTTTTTAGAATAATATGTGGATACGTTTATACGGCTTCTATACATCGTGCTATACGCATGAAGAGGGAAGAGAAATATTTTTTGTACAGCTATGTACCGTTCTTGATAAACGCTCCACGGTCCAAGTTCGCAACAACTACACATATGCCTATATATACATATCCGGGCTGTTGAATTCTCTCTTGCGGCGAGGCTCGCAAGGCACTACAATAACGCTGCTCGGATTCTCGTATAAAGAAGCTCCCGTAGCCGAATTCGCCGTTTTCCCCCTTCCGAATAAAATGGGATCGTTTTTTTTTGTTCCGTATTTAAAAGAGATTCTTCCGCGAGGTTTGTTACGTTAGGAAAATTTAATGGGAGAAAAAAAAGAATTGACCTACCGCAATGCAAATTTTCCCTGCGGGCTGAAAAGAAGAAAGATAGGACATAATAAATGACTTTTCAAACGATATGTTTCGAGTGAGCTTTTTATTGTCAACGCAGGACCGTGTTTTGAATTTCAAGGTACGTCGACGTGGATGGAATAACGAGATCATTCAGTATGGAGGCTCACGTGTCGGACATTTGGTTGGACGAGTGGGGAGGTTCGAGAGAGGATTACACGGGTATACTGGTGACTTGTCACTTACCGCGTACGGACGGTCTTCTGAGGGTACACGTTGGTGCGAAATCGTGCTACCGAAATCCTAGTCATAGCTTGTTAGTCAAAGGAGCACCTGAGAGCAGCAGCAGCAGCAGCGATGAAAACGCAAAAAATCACCACGAATTTACCGTTTGTATCAAGGGCCTCGATTTCGACGAGGATATCAGCGACAGACTCGTGGCTTTTGTCGAATTGAATCGTATACTCGGGGCTGGTATGATATACATTTACGTTTTCAACGTTCACCAGAATGTCTCGAGAATATTGCGCATGTATGAGAAATCGAACGTCGTGAGATGGTTCAATCTCGAATTGCCGGGTGATTTGCCGAACGACGTTGCAGCGAGACGGCAATTGCTCGCGACGGATTTGTCGACGAAGAGGCGCATGGAGCTCATACCTTATAATCATTGTTTCTACGAAAATCTCTACACTTCCGACTTTGTAATTCCTATCGACATCGACGAGACGATTATACCGACGAAACTCGACGATTGGCAACAACTGCTCAACGACGAGAGACAGAGGCTCGGACGTTCCTTCGAAGATTTTGCCTCTTACGCGGTAAGAAACGTCTATTTCTTCCCGGAAGTGCGGAACAAAACGTTATCGGGAGTATCAACGAAATATCGCGACATTGAGGTACCGAAATGCGGCGGCGGCAGCGGTAATAGCAGGGACAATTCAACGCGATGCATTTATCTCGATACGGTAAGAAGTTGGATGATCTCGCCCGTCGGGGATTCCGTCAAGAGTTTCGTCTCCACCGAACGCGCTCTCACCGTTCACAATCATTACGCCCTAACGACTCTTAATCCGTCAACAAGACGAGCCTATCATCTCGATCCAGGCGACGCTCTCAAGCACCATCATCGCGCGTGCGACCGAAAACATCTCGACTGCGATCTTATGATCCAAGAGCTGAAGATTGACGAAAACGTGCTCAGATACGCGGATCGGCTCAAAAACCGCATAAAGCTTTTTTATGAAACTTGTTGATCATTCCACAGGGACGTATCGATCTTTCCAATAATCCTTGTTAAGCAAACGCAATCGTTCGATCTACTCGTCGTTCTGACTGTTATCAAGATAAACGACTCAGCCCAATAATAAACTTTGACCAAAGGGCAATGTTTTCGCGGTCTATTTGTACAATTGAATAAATCCACTCGTTCCCTCTTTTTCCTATATTCTACCCTGAAACGAGATCAATGAGGAACGAGCTGCTGTATCGATACAAAGGTAGGTGTGATTGATTTGTTTTTTCTTTACCCTCGAATCGTAGGCGTCGAGATTCACTTTTGTGTTTGTCGTATGATCGTTTGTAGGAATGTGGCATTTACAGAAACAATCATGTTGTCTCGGTTAAAACGACGCTATCGGTCTCCTTCAGGCCTCATTCGCACGAGAGTTAAAAAAGCGTTGCCTTAAAGGCCGACGTTGGCGCTGTTGAAACGTTCTGAACATGTTTGTTCATATGTACGCTTAAAAATCACTCTTGTCTCGTTTCTCGCTGCAGGAGGACGTGCAATGAATTCCGCTAAATTACTAGCAATAGCGGTTTGTGTTGCAAGGCGAAAAAAGAAACTAAAGGCATTCTGGGTGCATCCCCTGAATAACAAGCGATATTTGGAAAGACAATTCGTGACACTTTACGATGATTTGAGGCAGAATCGTGATAAACTTCTTAACTATTTTCGAATGTCCATAAGCACATTCGACGAACTGTTGGCAATAGTGGTGCCTCGAATAACACTTCAAGAAACCAACACGCGACAGACGATACCACCTGTACATACTTGCATACTGAACGCAGAGTCGACGCTTTTTCAGCTCTCGTCTGAACAAAGCAACAAGTGCGATATGGTACATTCGACATAACGTCCACCGCCCAGCGCTTAACATTAAACACAGCGCGATCAGAAAGCATCGCGTTTTAAGGCGTTATACGCAGTTGCAAGGCAAAAAAGTCGTTTTTTCACGATTTTTTTTCTGGAAAAGGATTTCATTTGGGCAAAACGAAAAGGCATTGTAGTGGCATCTTTTAGCTTTAGATTGGCAGTTAGGCAGTGTAGTGGCATCTTTTAGCTTTAGATTGGCATTTTTTATTTTCAAAAATATTCATTAACATTGCTCCTGTAGGAAGTCTCCTGGAGGTCCCCGAAAAAAAGTGTCCGGCGGTGAGCAAAGTATCTCCGGTTTGGATTATCTAAAATGAAAAAAAAAAACCAAAAAGATTCTTTTAGGCGATAGATAAATCCAGGTATCGATCGAAGGAATAGTCGAAATTTTGATTTTTGTCAAAAAAATTTTCGTTAAATCGTGGAAAAAACAGAAATAATTATCGGAAATCTTCTTCCTTCGATCTGAAAAATGATGAAAAAAAGAAATGAGAAAAAAAAACATTGATCCAATATCATTGGTGTTATTGAATGAAATTTCGTTGATTCAATTGTAAAATTGTTGGTGTAAATAATCGGATTTATTAGTCCAAACAAAACGCTTTTTACTTCAATAACATGATAAAATTGAAAATTTTTTTCATCCAAAAGATATATTGTTGGCCGAGAACAATATATTATTGAAACTATCTAAAAAATTATCGTAAACAAATTATATAGTTTTGAATGCAATTTCTGCAACGAACGAAAAAAAGCGTAACAATTTATAGCATGAATATTGTTGATTCAAGTACACATGCAAAATTGAATTTCGCTCGTTTGATTCAAATAAAATTTCTATTCAGTAAATATGTTATTTTATTGTTTTAACCATATCCGATATTGGTTTTAAGTACACTATTCGTTAAAATATTAATATTTTATTTTGATTGAAAAATATTAAGCAATTGTCTGAATTGGTTAAAAAATGATGCGAAAGTAAAATTTGTTTCTTGCAAATTTGGTTGAAAAAATTCAACCAAATCATGGACGAGCGCCACGGAAATTATAGGTGTGAGGGAACCCGTAGTTCTCGGAGTAACCGCTAGAGGCCGCATGCGCGCTCGTTTCTCATAAGCGTAGCGCGAACCGAAAATCTACTCAAACGCTGGAGAAACTCTAAAGAGTATCGCGAGGGACTCGACGCTGAGACATCGAGACGACAACACGACCGAGTCCAGCTAGAGAATTATCGCGAACGGAAATAGTGGTAGCACAAATCATATCCCGGAGACATCCGAGGATAACGGCTAGCATCAAAGCCCAAGACCAGTTCCAATGGGAAAAACCAAAAAGAGGCGAGCTGTCGAGAACAGCAACGATACCAACGCCATGAAGAATCGGAAGAAGAACACAGCAGTAACGTTAAGCAACAGATATGACTGCCTATCGGACAGGGTTGGGTATATTCGAATTTTTTTCTATTCATGAATAATAAAAAACCCTATTCAAAATTCGTTCCGAAAATGAATAATGAATACAACTCAATTCAGTATTCGTTCCGAAAATGGATAATGAATCCAACTCAATTCAGTATTCATTTCAAAATGGATGATAAATCCTACTGGATTCAGTGTTCATTTCAAAATGAATAATGAATCCTACTGGATTCAGTGTTTATTCCAAAATGAATAATGAATCCAACTGAATTCAGTATTCATTTCAACATAAGTAATGAATCCAACTCGATTCAGCATTCATTCCGTATTCGGATATCATCAAATCGAATAATCTGGAAAAATGGACAATGGAAATGGGACAAATACAATGCCCCATTTCTACCATCAGCTTATTGAAGCTTTAAAATCATAACATTCGTTCGAGACCTTGCTGGCATTACCATTTTTTATCTATTTTCCCGAAATATCCATAAAATATATTTGATGGGCTTTTTTGCGTATATTTCATAATTTATTCGATATACGTAAGACATATTAAAAGTACATAACGAAATGGGTATTTTTAAATAAACGGAGGAAGTAGTTATATGTATCTACGATAAATATCTTGTTATTATTATTGAGGGCTATTTATCTATTGCAGATTGAGCCAAACAAGTTCGTCCGAAAATCAGCAGCAATAGCGTGCCGGCGATTTTCTAGAACTCATAGCTACGATAAGATCGCCGAATTGTTAAAAACGATACATGAGTCTTTTTGCCTCGATACTAAAAAGTTTGTGGCTACAGTCACAAATAACGGATCCAATTTTGTGAAGGCTTTTCGGGAATTTGGAGTATCGGTAACAATTCAGGACACTTCAGAAGATGGAACTGACGAAGAAGACGAAGAGGCTCTAACGGAGACAGATGCTCATATTGCTGTAAACAAGGAAGAGTACAAAATTCGTCTTCCACAACATCTTCGCTGCGCCAGTCATACTATGACCTTGGTAGCAACAACAGACGTAATAAAAACAATCAGACAGACGCGTCCCCTTCGTAAACAGCATCATCACACCATGGCTCGATGCAATACTCTCTGGAAGATGTTGCGGTCACCAAATCAGCGAGAGAGCATGACAAAAACCACGAGAAAAGCATTATCTCGGCCTGTCGTAACACGCTGGAATTCGTTTTCTTCAATGGAACAAATTGAAAGCCTCCGTGATCAAATCAATAACCTTGACACCGTGATCGAAAATAAGATACTTCTGACGGAATCGGATTATAAGTACATTGAGGAATATCTTATATGTTTGCGACCCACTGCGGAAACCATTGATAAATTGCAAGAAGAAACATATTGTTTCTATGGCTATCTGACAGTTAGCTTAATTTCGTTACGGCGGCGACTCTGTAAATTGTAGGAGAAGAACGATTTGTCCCATTGGAAACCAATTCTCAAGGGTCGTATTGATGGTGTTAATACTCGATTTTCCGATTTTTTTTTACAATTAACGGCAATGGACGAAACGCTGCTATTGCAGCCGTTCTTCTCCCACAATTCAAGATCAAATGGATAGGCGGTTTAGGCAACGATGCTCAACAATTACTCCGACAAGGGGTAATGGAGGCTGCGAAAAGCTTTATGAGGGCAGCGAACCCTACCCTAAGCAACGTACCTGAACCAGTGGACGATTTTTTTTATCTTGGCAATGATTCTAATATTTTCGATGCCAACAACGTGGTATTTGAATCGTCGGACGCTGAAATAGAAGTTTTGCGTTACCTGAAAGATCCATGCACCGACCAATTATCCGTGCTTAACGGATACCCTTACGTGAAACAATTATTTCTGCATTACAATACACCACTTCCATCATCCGCACCCGTGGAACGCTTATTTTCTTATGCAACAATGGTTCATTTGCCACAGTACAATCGGTTGGATGATAAAAACTTTGAGCAACGAGTACTAGCAGTGTGTAACGCTAAGCAAACATGGTAACATTGCCCAGTGATTGGCTTAGGTAACAGCGATGGGCAAAATCTGTATCGGCCGATATTCGTTACTCGTTAAATTTGTATCGAGTATCTCCATTTTCATCGATACCCATGAATCGACGTGGCCCAGTTGCTCGATATTTTCAGTCATCAAATGATTGATTGATTAACGGGTTCCACGTGACGTCGATCAGAAGTTCGAATATGATCCCACACGGAAAAAAAGTATATCACAAGATATATCCGAGATATATATGAGATATATAACTTATTGCCGCTATATATGGGTGATTGATAAAGGCAAATAATTTGCCTTATTTCATTTCATTTTGGAAAAAAAATCCGAACGGACAGAAAATAATAAGAATAAAAAAGAAATTACATAAAAAATCGACACTAGTTACAAATGTATCAATTATCTTGAATTAGTTGCTCGATACAGATGTATACATCGTACCTCGATACTAATGTATTTGCGTTTAACGCCTTAGAATATGCCGTATTCTAATATAGATTTACATTAAAATTTCAGTCACTAGATACTAAGAGCGCGATTTCCTTTTGGTAAATATAATGTAATCGGACGATAATGTTTCAATACAATAAACATGTTTTCTGTCAATTTATTCAGATTATTCAATTTGATCATATCCGTATACGGATGAATACGGAATTCAGTTGGATTCATTATTCATTTTGAAATGAATACTGAATACAACTGGATTCATTATTCATATTGAAATGAATACTGACTCTAGTAAGATTCATTATTCATTTTCGGAACGAATACTGAATCCAACTGGATTCATTATTAATTCTCAGAACGAATACTAAATCGAGGTGGATTCATTATCGAGAAAAAATGAATATCCATCTGACATGTATTCGGCATTATTTTCTTACTCGACTACTAAAAGTATTCGAGTATGCCCATCACTGCTATCGGACCTAGACGCGGAAGAGGAAGATCAAATGACAGAGGCCTCAGACCATAGCGAGAAAGGAGTAATAATCGAAAAACCCTCGCCAATAGTTATAAACAGCGAACAACTCAACGCAGAAGCCAACGCCAGCATCCATCTGGACATACTGAAGAATCACAAGGGTACTACACTTAAATTCGCCAGTGCCACAATCATAATATACCCGAAGAGCAAAGAAGACTTCATCCAAATCATCAGCAAACTTTAAAACGACGAACGAAACTTCCACTCCTACGCGACTCCGAGCCAACGAGAAAGAAAGTTCGTTATCAAGGGTCTTCCACTCTTGGACGAAAAATATATAATGGACGACCTTACTCAATCAGGAATCGAGCCACTAAAAATTTAAAAAATGACAACGGGCAAGCAGAAAATTCCCAAGCAAATATCTCAATGCTATCGCTGCCAAGGGTTCAATCACGGGGCAGCCTACTGCAACAGGGAGCCCAGATGCGTAAAATGCATCGGAAACCACCTCACGAAGGAATGCACGAAGACAGCAGAAACCAAACCGCAGTGCGTAAACTGTAAAAAAGAGCATCCAGCGAACGCAACCTCCTGCAAAATATACCAGCAGCACCTCAAGAGAAAACAGAAATCCCGGCAGAGAAGCCAGCATCCGCGACAGCAGCGGCAGCCACCGCAACTAGAGCCAATAAGCGATACCAACTTCCTAGCGCCTCCAAATCACACAACGCCACAAGGACCACGAGATGAGGACAACACAGACAGTAACGAAACACAACAACACTAGCTATAGCGCAAAGGTGATACAAGAAACAAGCTCAGGCTACAATAGGGACCCTAGATTGAGAGCGAGTGAAAGCCAAGATTATCGAGACATGATACACACAAATCAAGCTATGCCGGGATTAGACGAAAATGACAATCTCCATGGGCAAGAAGGCATAACCAAGGACACTAACACGCTTAATAATTTATTTAAAGAAATTCAAACGCTCAAAACACTCTGCGATATGAAGAAAATGCTTGAAATGTTCAGAGACTTCAATAAGCAATTAGCCGAATGCACAGACCACATCTCCAAATGTCAAGTATTCTACAACGTCATTCTCAAATATGTGTAGTACCACTACAACAATAGATCAAAATTTACATCTGATCCACTGGAACGTTAATGGATTAAAAACAAATCTCCCAGAACTAACTAACCTGATTAGTGAAACGAAAACAGACATAGTACGGATAAACGAAACCAAACTCAAACAGAGACACAAATGTAAAATACCAGGTTACCAATGCTTCAGAAAAGATAGACCAGGGGACGTTGCAGGAGGGGAAGTTGCAATCTACTGCAAAAACAATATAGGCTGCTCAGAAATAAATATTGACACTGAATCAATAGAAACGCATGCAATAAAATTAAAGAATAACCTAGTCATTGCAACAATATATGCCAAGCCCCAGACTACGATTAGCCACATAGACGTAAACAAAATATTCGAGTTGGCAAACTCGGTTATAGCCATAGGCAACTTTAACGCAAAACATGTAAGCTGGCATTGTTATAACAACAACCAAAATGGCAGGATGATTTTGAACTACACGATTACGACAAACATAACGGTGATAGCACCGGATAACTTCACGTTGTTTCCTTACAATCAAGCCTCACCGAGCGTCGTCGACTTTGGGCTAGTTAAAAATATCAACAACATGGCCATAGAAACACTCAATGACTTGGACTCTGACCACTTACCGCTAAAAACTACTCTAAAAAATACATGCATTGAAAAAATAGAAAGAAGATATCAAAATTACAACAAAGCAAACTGGCAAGAATTTGCAAGACTGCTCAACGACAAAATTACTCTGGAAACAAAACACAGGACTATAGATGATATAGACAGTTGCACGACGAACCTTATAAACCTCATAAATGAAACCATGCAATCAACAATACCTTTAGTAAAAACCACCAGCATAAACATAACTCTCTCGGAGAATATCTCAAAACTACTTGAAACGAGAAACCGGGCTCGCAGCCTGTATCAACGGACGCAGATCCAAGAATATAAATTAATTCAAAATAAAATCTCAGCACTGGTTAGGTTAGATACAAAAAAAATGGGAACAAAAATTAGAGTAATTGAAAATACAGGACAATTCGATTTGGAAAATGGCAAAAGCATTCACCAGACAGTCAGAAAGCATCATACCCACTCTCCACGGAACGCAAGGCTTAGCAATAAGAAATACAGATGAAGCCAACGCTCTAGCAGAAAACTTCGAAAAGGTACATCACCTCACGGAAAATATAAGTAACAATAGGCACTGCGAAATGGTTAGCAGAAAATTCAGAGAAATTCTCAACAAACAAATAGATGTGCTAGATATATCATACACTTCGCCCAGAGAAATAAATCAAGCAATCAAAAAAACCAGACCCCAGAAGGCCTCGGGGCCGGAAGGCATACAAAACATCGTCCTGAAACACCTTCCAAATAAAGCATTAGTACAGCCAACCTACATATTCAATACATGTTTCAAACTCAGTCACTCCCAACACCTTGGAAACACGCAAATCTTCTAGACTTCCCTGAGCCAGGTAAAGATAAGCTCTGCCCACAAAATTACCTCCCTATAAGCCTTTTCAACACGTGCAGCAAGATCTTTGAACAAATAATCCTTAATCGACTCAAACAGCATGAAATACAAAATAATCAGCAGCGGTACAGCAGTTAACCAGATTAACAAATCACATTAGCGTTCACTTTAACATAAACGGAGCAACAGAAATAGCGCTACTCGATATTGAGGAAGCGTTCGATACAGTATGGCACAAGGGGTTGATTTACAAACTCGACAGTCTAAATATTCCCTTTTACCTCACGAAAACAATAACGCATTATCTTTCAAACAGATCCTTTACAGTATTAGCAAATGGCGAACCCTCGACAAAACAAAACGGAGCGGCAGGAGCCCCCCAGGGTTCCATCCTTGGACCAGTCCTTTTCCTCTACTATATCAACGACATTTCTAGAACAGACAAGACACAGTTAGCCCTATTTGCAGATGACACGGCAATCTTTTCGAGCTCTTGGAGCAAAAAAGTGGCGCAAAACAACGTGCAAGTACATGTAAAAGGAATCTGTGAACATTTCAACAAATGGAAAAAAAATAAACGAAGCTAAAATAGAGCTAGTCATTTTTAGTAGGAAAACAAAACGCGTAAATCTCCCACCCTTTACCATGAACAACGTAGTAATTCAACCAAAAAAAGAAGCAAAATACCTTTAGTCATGGTCAAAAGCAAAGCCCGTAAAATTAAGGGTAGTCTTTACTACCTCATAAACTACAAAAGCGTTCTCAATAGAAAAACCAAACTACTGCTATATAACGCAATAATAAAACCAATTCTCATCTACGCTGCTCCAGTCTGGGGAAATACTTACAAACCGAATATTAAAAAAATCCAGGTAATACAAAATAAAATACTACGAAGCATAACAAAAGTAAACTGGTACGCAACTAATAAGCAAATACAAGATCGAACAGGAGTTAAGGATATTTCTCAAGAAATATATACCAGAACCCAAAAATTCTACCTAGAACAAATCCAAGACATCCCGCTCCTCCAAGATGTTGGCACCCTAACACACAAAAACGCGCCGTTCACAATAAGATATGAATTACCCCACCAGCTCCTACTGTGGTAAATAAAGAAAACAAAAAACAAAAAAAAAACAGTGTAAGAAACACACAACCTCTGTAAATACTGTAAATACTCTACTAGATGTAAGCCTAGATTAACTTAGATTTAAGAAACCCCAAACGCATAAAACACAGGTATGTTTTCCAATTTTTAACTTGTGATACAAAACGCAATTTCTTGCAAAGGCACTGACTAGCACATAAATGAACCCCAGTACATGACAAACAGCTAGTAGAATTCTAAAGAATAGGAATAGCTAGAAAAAGAAGAAAAACAATGTAACAGCAAAATGTTATCAAACCAAAGATGAATAAAGTGATCTAAAAACTTAACTAAAGAGTATCGCTTCTTGGCCTGTGGCTAAGATCAAAGTGTAGTATCTGTTCTAATCAGTTGAATATCTGATGTTTTCTCCATGGATATTCCATTGGATATCTGATATTCTCTCCACTATTATCGTGGATGATCATTCTAATGCTCGCTTTTTATTTAAGATTTAAAACAAATTGAAAAACTTACGTCTCATGGCATATTCGTTTCGATGTAGTAAAGAAAAAATTAATTCTATTGATTATATTTTTGTACGAAATAATAAAGGTTTGTAGCAACCGCTTAATTATTTCATCCAATACATCTACGGATTGTATAAAGAATGATTTCAATAGAATATAATTTTATTTGAAGGATAATGTAGATATTCAGAGAACAGAAGAGCTTTTTCAAATAAAATAATATGTTATTTAAATCAATCACATTTTCCAATATTTTATAGTATTGAAACAATCTCATATATCGGTGGCACTCCGCAGCAGCACATTTATTTGGATCAATCAATATATTTTTTTGATTCAATTGGTTTTTTTGCCAGTGTACCTGAAGAATATATCTGACAAGGTTGTGTTAAAATTGCAGACCGATCGCTTGAGCCGTTTTTGAGAACTCGTGCTCATCGGCTTTGAAAACACCATTCTGAAAAAAACGCGTTTGAAGTTTCTCGGACGCTCGGAGACGCGCTGGATCGATTTGAAATTTTCAGGGAATATACTCACATATTTGTACATTCCGAAAATGCAAAAAAAAATCGATTTTTAAACATTTGTAACTGCGTATATCCTGTTAAAACCGCTGACGTGTGAATAAATACTCCCGTACCCATTTGTTTCATTTCAACGCTTTTTTAACGGACGTTTATAAAGCTCTCGAGCGAATGGGGCCTTAAGGTCTAAAGAAAATTCAAAGGAATCGCTCACCGAGTCGCTGGCCAATTTAAGGGGTGAGATGCAGTCAGAGGCGTGAAAAACGAGCATTTTCAATAATTTTTTTTATGGTAATTAAGTTTGTTTTACAAAAGTGGTTACACAGACTTTTTATGTTATATTTCAACTTGACTTGTACAAATTTTCAAAGAAAAATATTGGTTATTTATAAAAATATCGCCATCTTTGTGGCGATATTTATACATGCCGGAGGGGGACCCCCTTCGGCATGTAGTGCTTTGCGGTGACCATCATAAAATTCTAGTCCTTAATCGAAGCTGTTTGAAGCTTCATGAGTACACAATACGATATTGTGAGAAAAGAAAACAATTTTTTTTCTTCTTAATTTTTATTACCTGATGTTTAAAGAGCAATATAAGTGCTCCTTCAATTTTTGACAAAACTTTGACGATTCGGGTAAAAAAAAGGGTTCAACCGATCGATTAAAAAATTGACAGGTTTTTTGGGCATCTATTGAGCTAAAAAAACTTATAAATATTGGTCATCTTCGCAATATCTGCAAAGTGGCGTTGAATTTTCCAAAGCGGCAGAAAAAGTCATCTTTTTGTACTTTTTCAAATCAATGTTAAGCTTAGAAAAAAATACCAAAACTCACTTATAGAGGATTCATTCAAGTTTCCGGGACCAACCTTCTGCTCGCTGTACGATCATCACTTCATGAGATATCGGTAATCAAAGAAAAAAGCTGACTTTTTATTGAATTGGCGACATCTCAGTAACAAATTGTCGTACGAAGAGAAAGAAAACTAAATTGAAGCTAAAGAACCACGCTCCATAACCCCAGCATTGATTAAGCCAGGAACATTTTTTTGAGCCTATGGACGCTTTTAGAAAAACAAAACATTTCGAAATGTTATTCTTCCCGCTATTTCTTATGATAGCGCCGAGCGTGATACTCAAAAAAAATTGTCTACAAGATTCTTAAACTAGAGATTTCAAGCTTCAAAATGCTTTTTCGCCTCCCGGTACGACCATTTTTCACGGAGTTACGGATTTTCGAAAATCACTGAAAAAATTAAAAAAAATTTTCTCCTTTAATTTTTTGCTGCGTGTATATATATACACTCAGTATATATATGTATGTGTGTGTATATATATATATATACATATATATATATATATATATATATATATATATATATATATATATATATATATATATCCGTACGTTTATTCATCAGCCTGCCGGTACGGAAACTCATCAAGATTAATCTAGTTCCTAGCAGGGTGATAATGACTCCCGTGGACGATGGTGTATCCAAATAACCAGAAGCCTGCTCTCCCACAAGTTTGTTGTATCGTCGTAATACTTTCCACGTTATTCATCGCGCGGAGCGCGACCGATTGATTCCAGCGATTAGCTGAAAAACAAAGTGGTTTTTTTTTCATACGCCTCGCTATTTCGGACAGATCATTGTATTTTCTCGATTGCGTTTGTAATGATTCTAATTTCAAATATCGCGCTCGTATTGCGCGGTCGCGATATTTGAAGCGCTGTATTTTCCCCCCACCTCATTGATTGAAGAGGCTCCGTAACGCTCGAAGATCGCTCTCTTGATCACCAACCGCGGTAGGCGACACATCGTCACGCAACACCAAACGGAGCGGGAAATCCCGGAATACCATAAAAACATTAGCAGGCCGAATCGTCGAACGGAGGTTCCAAGCGATTCGTCAACGTGTCCCTCTGAGATTAGCGCTGTATGTTAAGTATTCCAACGGACGTCACGAAAGATATCAATAACCCATACGGAAGAAATGTACTCATCACACTCGGATCTCGCATCCAAATCGAAATAAAATAAGAAATAAATAAATAATCATCACACGTTGACTGGAATAAATCGAGTAGTCCGCAGCACCGACTTCATTTCCACATAATCCGTAAATACGTTGGATTTCCAGAACAATTGTTTTTCCGAAAAAAGTACGATGGGAATTTATTTCGATTGAATCTGCCTCCGAAACCTCTCAATCCTTTGTTCTTATCAACAAGATCGGCTCGGGGTCGTTTTTCGCAATGATCCTCTTGCTTGCGTCAAGCTTGAAAAATCCTTGGTGCTTGAGCGAGAATTGGAACTTCAATCGTTTGGAAAGCTTTTTGGTTCTCTTCCCTCATCGTCGCGAAAAACTTGTCGTCGGGCCGCGCGAGTCACGTACGGAGTTTCCTATAAGTCGATTGTGGGGCAGTTGGTGCCACGGTCTGCAACCCGCGAAGCGTTGAGGTAGATCGTGACACCACTGTGGCGTGAGCGACAAGAGATGGACGCGCGCGCGCCTTGTTATTCAAGCCCTTTACCCATATGATCATTCCCGTTTACTCCCATCTTCCGTATATATTCTCCCGTTTCGAAGGATGCATAGGCTATTTCACGCGCTACAGCCAGCCCGGACGGGCGAAAGGATTCGACAAACGGTAAGCCTGCAAACGCGCGTTGGAAGTTTCGTTAGACGCGAACGATTTGGGGCATGCGCCCTTCATCTCCCTTTGGTACGTATCCATTCTCTCAGTTGGCTTCTGCGAGAGGGGTTGGTAACGCGTCAAGAGGACACACGTGGTGCTCCTCAGTCAAGCCTCGTCGAGCTTCCGCACTAGTTGTCTCGGACCATCTCTCTCTCTCTCTCTCCCTCTCTCTCTCTCTCTCTCTCTCTCTCTCTCTCTCTCTCTCTCTCTCTCTCTCTCTCTCTCTCTGCCTCCGTCGCCAAAAGATACGAAATGGAAAAAAATTACTATTCGTAAAAGGAACTACGGCAAATTGTCATCTCTCCGTATTGTGTGAAGTATGAGAGGAGTATGAAGCGATTTGCGGGGGCGGGGGGTCTTGACGCCCTGATGAAATGAAACGAAAACGATCCTACGCGAGATTGGGATTTTTTACGTTCGGGATAGTGAGTCAGCGATTTCGCTGCGGGATTTTTCCGCCGTAAAAAATAACATCGTAAAAGTAAAATAGCGATAGTAGATTCGAACAACTTTGTATCGATACTGTATTTGAAACTTTTACGAAAAAGCGATGAATTAGAAGGATGAAACGATTTGACACTTTTTGCATGCAAAAAAACGAGGTGAATCGTATTATTATATCCTGTCGGCTTGAAATATTAGGTGATAGGTACTTTGGTAAAAATTACGTATTCGTGAGAGTGACCAAGTTGTGCGAATTTATCGAACAAAGGTATTCGGTTAGCGTGAATTTCGTTAGCACGCTCGTATTTGTCGGGAAATACAGAATGTTCGACCTCATACGAAAACTGAAGTGTATATCGCGGTTGGGGATAAATATGCGTGCATAACTTCGACTTTGATTTGCTCTCCGTGTACGAGTGCGCAATTACACGCGCGGATACGTATGGTCGATCGTCAGTACGAGATTGCATTATGAAAATGGACATAAAAATATAATCGCTGTTGGGTTTATCGTATATTTAACGGTCAAGTATCGCGCCTCACCGCCCCACCCCGCCAACGAAGCATCGTTTTGAACACACACTCGAGAGACTATTCGAGAGAAGAAGAAGAAGAGAAAGAGAAAAAGCAGCTCTGAATAATTTTGCCGAATTCGTATCGCGAGACGAGTCTGCGGGGAAAAGAGAAGAGCGAGAGGTGTCTTCTCCCATCGGACGAACAGAGATCGCAAGAATAATCGGAGTAAGCGCGCGCGAAAAATAATATTGATTTATTGGTAATTTTGGCTGTATTCAGGAGTAAGTTGACAGACGGGAAATGACAGTACCGGCGAGCAAAGATCAAAGAACGAATATGCGGTACAGTAATTCCTGGCCCGATCGTCCCCTTGCCGTTAAAGTTCGCGTTAACCCTGCTTCTCGGGCTTATACGATAATACCATCATCCAGCGATAATTCGTCATCCGGCGTGACAACAACTGATACGCGAAACAACGTGTCTCCGGTGAAGAGTGACGAGGCTTCCTCGACGCTCGTCGGGCCGATGAAAAAAAAAATCGATACGAGACTGTCCCGACTAGAGGATGATTTTCGAGAGGACCTACAGGGTGAGATTGTCGAAAAATGTCATCTCTCCGATGTTCCATCGAGAAATACCGAAGCCGTTGATGGATCGAAGGTGCCGAGTCAAATCTTGGCAAATTCGATAAACCGCGGCGACGGCGGAGGCGTCGTCTCAACGTCATTGCTCCGATCAAACTCGGAGTCTTCGAAAATTCTTCAACCACCGACCGAAAGCGAAGAGGAACGTTCCGACGATTCGAAGCAGATAGGATCCTCGAACGGTGCGATCAATCGTTCTCGATCAAAGTGCCTCCATTTGTCCTTGAAGAGGGTGAAAAAAAGTGCGTCTCAGCTCGATGGCAAGGATGATTCGTATATACTTGGTGGCTATACTCGGCGGCGAGTCAGAAGTGTCTCGAATTTGGTGACAGTCGAGAGTAAAGTGTCCTCAAGATCCGGATTAAATGAGAAACGTGAGGTGCATGCGAGTGCCATCGTTGCGGATGGTAAATCGTCGTACGAACCACCGACACCGCCGCCGCCGCCGATCATTCGGAACACCAACAGTCGTTACGTCGTTGACGTCACTCTAGTCGGTAAAGCCACCAACCTTCCAATAGCAACGTGCAACATCGATCCTCGTGAAACGAAGCTACCTCTGATAAGAATAATCGACCACGACAATCCGTCTCCCAATTTTTCACACAATTGGGAAGACAAGCACGCATGCCCGAAATGCAAGTCCGATGATTTCCTCGAAGGTAGGGTCGACCCGTTCGGATTAGGATCCGACAGAGGGACGCGGAAAAAATGGCGGAAGAATCGCGCGGAGAGAGGCAGTTTTCCGGATCGACGATTTCGCTCGAGATATACGAGCTACGATTTTCGTTTGGATCTTGGGAAAACGTCGTTGGGTCGACGGACGAAAAGTTTCGCCGAAAATCCCAAAGACAATCGGGATCCCAAAGAACGACACAGACTAAGTCGGCCGCCGCCGCCGCAACCGCCGACAATCAGTTGCAACAAGGAAATTACACTGAGAAGACACTATTATCCCGAGGGTGGTTGGGGTTACGTCGTAGTGACTTGTTCCGCACTCGTGCACTTTCTCGGTATTGGGCTTCAGTTGGCTGCACCTGGTAGCTGGCACTTGAGCGCCGAAATGAAATTTCATCATCCACCAATTCATTCCGCCGGTAAGTGAATTTCTAAAGTGCACAAATTACTTTTTTCCCCATGAAAATGACTCCGGCAAAACATTGGCGCTGTTTGGAATATTATTTAAAATTCCATGCGGGGGCAATAGTTTTTCGACAAGATCGTTTGACATCGTCCGAGCTCAAATATGAATGAGCGAATTCGCGGTAGTTATGACGAATGATACCTTGGAGATGCGTTAACTTGACTTGATACCCGCGCATAGTATCGATATCTTTATTGGAGGTAACTTGGCGACTTTCGACTGACTCGTGATGAATTCACCGCGGACGACCTAAATTGACTAAATACGTAATTGCATTCCCATACGATTCCAATTGGCCCTCCGATTGAACCAACTGCTATGGCGTCGTGCCCGTGCCATTCCGCAATATATTCGTCGCAAGTGCACAGTTGAATGAATAATTTGAACCTTCGAAACTTCGACGGCTGACCGGAACAACAGCCGTGTCCGACTTATCGCGATGAAATCTCATCGACATTCAAAGGAGAGCGGAATTACGCGGACGCGCAGAGCTGCGCGCGTTCGCGTACAACCGCTTCGTACCAATCGTCACTTTCTTTCAACCGAGCATATGTATTCTTGTCGAAATATAAGTCTCTCGCGTCTTCGCTATGTTCGGCTAACAAGGAGACGGCACGACCGTGGGGTCGGGGATTTGGCCGAATTTTTTTGTGGTGAAAAGGGACCCCTAGCCCCTCACGTAGTTAGAGTAGTAGGACGCACTACTCGGAAAATTCCGAGAAAAATCGATTTCAAGTTTCTTAGGCGCCTTATGAGTTAAAAATGTCAAGCACTTGTCGAGCCACAGTCTAGTCTAGACGGTTAGGGCTCGGTTTTTTGCGCCAGAGGTCCGCGTTCGATTCCTCCTTCGGATATTACTTTTTTTTGTTATCTCAACAATTATTCAAAACGATTCTCATCCCTACATTATTTTTTAAAATTTATTTTAGCTCAAGAATTCAAAAATTAGAAGATGGCTATGCCAATACATATACGAACGCCATTGCAACAGCATCGAAGTCCGGAAAACTAACAATAGCCTTATACACGGATTTTCTCCAGAAATGTTTAAAAACTAACGTCGGGGAGAATAAATGTTTACTTCTCATTGACTCTGGGGGGGGTTCAAACAAATCCAGAGATGTATGATGAAATCTTCCAAGATATAATATAATTATTATACGAATGAAAATTGAATTTTTCCTAATCGACTTTGTTATTCTCATTAAAAACCCAATGTTCCTTTTCATATACTTTACACTGAAAAATAAGGAACCCACTGTCATGAATTGTTTTATTGAAAAAAAAGGAAAAATTAAAAAAAAATGAAAATAATTTTAAAAAAATAATGTAAATAAATTTTAAAAAATAATGTAGGGATGCGAAACGTTTTGAATAATTCTTGGGATAACAAAAAAAAGAAAAAAAAAGATCCGAAGGCGGAATCGAACGCGAGACCTCCGGCGCAAAAGACCGAGCCATAACCGTCTAGACTAGACGGCGGCTCGACAAGTGCCTGGCATTTTAAGGGGGGATTGTCTTTTTTTCGCAAAATTTACCGCTTTTTGGGAATTTTTTTGTGAAGAAAGTATACAACGGAAAACTTGTGAAACTTGGCATACAGTTTTATTGATCTGTTTACTACATACAAAAAAATGTTTAAACAATTTCATCACAAAATCCGCCTCCCACCCCCCTCGACGCGCGATGGTCCTTTTTGATGGTGTGCACGATTACAGCCTTCACGTTCATACTGCAACAAAAACCCAAAAAGCATTTTACTTTAGACACATATAGCTATCGCTCGATGAAGGGAAAAAAATTGACGATTTGGTGACGTTTTGAACTTGAAGTATCGATTTTTCGAAAAAAATTGATCGATTTTTTGTTATAAATAAAAAACTATTAAACGTATTGCTTTTTTGCTTCATCAAACGATAAAAGGATGTCAGCTGAGCATTCTGTCCAAATTTGAAGGCAATCAGTTGAATAGTTTTTGAGAAATCGTGCACACCAGTTGTGAAAAAGCTGTTTCGAGAAAAACGCGTTTAAGGGGGGATTTTTTGATGAAATTGTTTAAAAAAATTTTTGTATGTAGTAAACAGATCAATAAAACTACATGCCAAGTTTCACAAGTTTTCCGTTGTATACTTTCTTCACAAAAAAACTCCCAAAAAGCGGTAAATTTTGCGAAAAAAAAGACAATCCCCCTTAAACTCATAAGGCGCCTAAGAAACTTTGAATCGATTTTTCTCGGAATTTTCCGAGTAGTGCATCCTACGACTTTAACCACGTGAGGTGCTAGGGGTCCTTTTTCACCACAAAAAAAATCGGCCAAATCCCCGACCCCACGGTCGTGCCGTCTCCTTGTAAGAATCCCCCGCCATAGACACACGCGCGTTTAACGTTTTATTCCGGAACAACTAAAGAGCTGGCAAAAGCAGATAAGGAGGCGACGACGCTTGATCGTTGCGTCGCCTGGATCTTGCGGCTGTGTAGCAAAAGAACGTTGACAAAAAAAGAAGCTCATATTGCGTTGCCGAGTTAAAAAATTAGAGAACCCGCGTATAGAACGAAAGTGTGACTCTCGGTATTTGAGACGCGAGAGTAAACTTTGTCCTGCCCCGAGAGAAAATACGAGGATAAATGTTCCGTGCTTTCCACAACAAACACGTACAAAATTAAGCTCGTGTATCGGAAATACAATTAGACCCGGGTTTGTCGGAAACTTTCTTCACAATCCTAATTGGACCTACCTCGACTCCGCGACGAAAAGCGAGCAAAACATTTTCCGGACTATCTCTCCGCTCGATCTGCCGGTAAGTCAAATGATATTTATAGGCAAATCCGAATCGGCTGAACTTTCAAATGGGAAAAGCCAAGATTGGAATCCGAAAGTCGTACAATGTATGGAGAGGTTGAGATCAGCGCGGCATGAGACTAGCGAGAGAGAGAGAGCCTTTGATAATCGGGTCAACGCGCGTGGAACACTTTCACACAATGAAATGTAGCCAAGTGTACCTTCCTTAAAAATCTATTTAATATTCCTCCATGGAAAATTCAATATGTAGCTAGATTGAAATTTTACCATGCTGCAGTACGATATTTCCAATTAGATTATACGCATCGTTTGAGATATATAGCATCAATCGAAGCAGGCCCCTCGAGATGATCGATATAGTGCCGGTTAATTCGTAATTATTTGCGTGGTAAAAATGTGAAAAAGGCGATATATCATCGAATTACTGGAATGTCAACGATAGGGCGGTAGATAAATTCAATGTTAAGTTTATTTTATCAACGACAATGTATAATGATAGAAAAAGTGCATTACATTATTCCGAGGGAGATGTGTTTTAGATATTTGACGTGGGTGCACATGGCACGTTAGGCGTAACGAATAACAATCACAGATGATTTTGTTATCTTTGTAGACTTGCAAGGGGAATGCCGCTTTATGGCCAAGCCTCGCATTTTTTTTATTATTCCAACGGACACCTTCCAACTATACGGATGCAATAAAAATATCATTTGGCATATTCGAAACCTGCGTATAAACGACAAGTTTCAAGTTTTGCAACGACTGCATTCGCGAAACTGCACGAAACAAACCACCAACTTTCGAACTGAAACTTTTGTGATGCTCGAAATGAGTTTATTCTTCGATCAGAACTGCGATTGATGTCCGTGTTTACTTGCCGAGAAGAGTGCCGTTAAAGGAAAAAGGGCTCAAGACATTTTGCTATCTTTCATTGTCATTTTCCCTACACTATCGTAGCGAGACATCGGTGCGCGCGCATGGACGTTATAAATTGTACCATATTCCAGAGTCATTTTTCCCGTGGTCCGGGTCCGATCGTAATCATTCTAGAATCCGCGCTTTCATGGCTTCGAACGATATAATAAAATGTTAATTGCTAAATTACGAAAAGTAACTTGTTTCGATATGACTGAGCCATTATTTCAAGTCAGCATAAATTTAACTACACATTGCCGTAATAAGTCGAGTGGAAAAGTGGTTTCTCCGATAAATCTGCATAAACTTGGGATTAAATGGAAAAAAATACTAATATTTTATTGCATAATTTCATATCTCAGGCTCTTGACTTCAATCTACAACGAAGATTTTGTCAAAATTCCGAAAACTCATCGAGTTTCGATTATTTATGATGAGGCGTTACATCTACATGGCTCGCCGGAAAGTGAGACTGTTTGAGAATTTTTCCCCCGGATACCATTAGAGCAATGAATATAATGTTTGAGAAATTCATTCTACACGTGTATATGATAAAAGTTGTATTTGATAAAAGCGAATTTAAGTTAAGCGATAAATTTAAGTTAAGTATTAAGTTGTATTTGATAAAGTATTATTTGATAAAGTATTAAGTTGTATTTGATAAAAGCGAATTTAAGTTAAGCAATAAAAGTTGTATTTGATAAAAGCGAAAGCGGTGTATATGATAAAAGCGAAATTTTATTATGAAAAATCCGATTTGATAAAGTAGTATTTGATCCGAAAAGTAGTATTTGATAACGTAGTATTTGATCCGATAAAGTAGTATTTGATCCGAAAAATTTGATAAAGTAGTATTTGATAAAGTATTAAGTTGTATTTGATAAAAGCGAATTTAAGTTAAGCGATAAAAGTTGTATTTGATAAAAGCGAAAGCGGTGTATATGATAAAAGCGAAATTTTATTATGAAAAATCCGAAAGATGGCTCAGTCTTAGCTACACTAAGAGCGTGTTTTTAGACGTTCTGCGGGATGAAGCGGTACTTTCATGGATCAGTACGAACAAGAAAAAAAAAAATATCTACACTTCAAAAAATTAAAGGAACAGAACATTTCTCAATTTTTTAAAGTTTTTTCCGAAGTGTTGTATCTGTGTGAAAAGTGGTCGTATCGAGATGAAAAAAACAACCCAAACACATATTTTTGTAAGCTGCGGTTATCGCGCAATAATAAGAAAATGGCGCGTGCCAAAAATTTTCGATTTTTTTTTGTTTTTTTTTTAAAGGGTGCACGGACTCGGGAACTTGTCTTCCAGTTAAATCGGTGCATAGGTCAGTTGGCTTGTTTATTCAGCTTCAAATTGATTTTTTGTTGGTCTCTCTACGTCAATTTTTTGCCGAGATATCCGGCTTTGAATGAAAAAAGAACCTTTTCTCTTTGAACATCGATATCTCAGCAACCAATGATCGCACCGGTAATCAAAGGGCAGCTTCGAAAACTTGAATAAATTTACTAGAATACCCTATCATTGATTTTTGAGCGTAATCGTGTAATCATCATCAAAATGAAAAGACCAATTTTTTCGACGTTTGTCTTACAAATTGGCACTAGATAAATTTGAGAAAAAAATCGAATAATTTCGGAAAAAATCTATTTTTTAATTTTTTATTTCGAAACATTTCAGGAAACAATACTGACTCATTTTTTACACGATTCGGCCTTTTACCATAATTTCACTCATCTTCAATTGCATTACTTAAAAGTTCATACCGCCAAGCTCTATTCACCACTCGATCTGAGAACATTTATGCAATTAATTCTTGTCATTTTCTACGAAGGTGATTTGGGTTACAAAAAACAGTTTTTTCACAACTAGGCATGATCAAAAATTGAATAAGTTGAGGTTTACAAAAAATTTTGATTAATTTTTTGTTATCAAAACTTAGACAAAAATTGACCAAACAAGATGAGTTGAAAAAAATGTTTTTTGTAACCTTAATAGTATTTTTGTAACCCTCCCTTCGTAGAAAATATCGAGAATTAATCACATAAATGTTCTTAGATCCGAATTGTGCCTAATATGAGTCAGTATAGTTTCCGGAAATGTTTTGAAAAAAGTTTTATAAAATCAACATTTTTTTGTTGTTGAAATTTTCGCAATTTTATTTTTTTCTCTCACAAATTTAATGAGTAATTAGTGCAAAGTTTGGTCTTTCCATTTTGATGATGATTACACGATACTTAGAAACAATACACGTGTTCATTAAATTGTTTTGTAAAAATTTGTTCGATCGGTCCGAAAAACTGGTTCGATGGATTAATTTGAAAATTTACAGGACTATTGGGGGCCCATTGAGCTAAGAAAAACTTGGCGGCACTAGTCTTTCCATCAATATTTGTGAAGTAGCTGTAGATTTACTGAAAAACTATAAAAAGTCATTTTTTTGTACCTTTTCCAAATTATTGTTAAGGGTGAAAAAAATCGTTTTCTCAAAAATCA
The DNA here is from genome assembly GCA_963210295.1 of Ophion ellenae. NCBI lineage: Eukaryota > Metazoa > Arthropoda > Insecta > Hymenoptera > Ichneumonidae > Ophion > Ophion ellenae. The sequence goes on from OY723388.1 coordinate 6,960,471, forward strand.
ATGAAAGGGTCTTGCAGGAAATTTATTCAAGTTTCCAAAACTGTCCTTTGATTCCCTGTGCAATCATTCGTTGCTGGGGTCGATGATTACAAACAAAAAGATCCTTTTTCATTCAGAGTCAGATGTCTCGGAAAAAATTGACGCAGGAAGACCAAAAAAACCAAATTAAAGCTGAATTAACAAGCCAACTGACCTATGCGTTGATTTGACTGGCAAAAAAATCCTAAGCCCGTGGAACCTTGAAAGAAAACAACAAAAAATTGGTAAACTTTGTCGCGCCCTATTTTTTATGATTGCGCGACAACCGTAGCTCACAAAAATGTTCGCAATAGATCTCAAAACTAGAAACATGAAGCTTCAAAATGCTTTTCTTTCATCTCGAATACATATATATATATATATTTTCGTCGTTGACATTAGTTCTGCTGGAGAAGTACACACGATTGATAAAAAATATCGTTTTCTTTTCCCCGAAATGGCAATATCTTGAATAAAAATGGTGTTAAAAAAAATCGGCTTCAATTTTCTCGTGAAAACAAGAATTGTCGATAAATCGTAAAAGTCATGCGTACCATTTTGAAGAAACTATCTAAGAAGTTCCAGTTAAAATGTCTAGTCAATCGAATGAAAAGTGCCCTAATTATCCTTCCCCTCGATTGCAGAAACGTAGTTTCGCGAAAAGCGCGTTTAAAGTTAAAAAGCTGTTTTTCTACATTGACGTTTTTCTAAATAAGGGCTTACTGATTTTTTTACCTTAACTCGGCTATGCCAGTACTATAAAACATCCCTTTCAGGTTCAAATTATTTTCCTCGGTATCTTTCCTGGCTGAAGTAGCGGTCCTTTCGAGCATTTTTCTCGACAGTCTCGACGACGAGTGCTCCGCAGCTCTTGACGCGCAGTCTTCACTAATTCCGAGGTAAAAATTGTAAATATCGTGGCCAATCTTCAATCCTAAGATAGTCATGATTGCAAGTGTCTTGAATCGCCTCGTTTAAAATAATGGCTTCTATGTCCGCCATTGTGTCGATAGCTTTTGTCTCAATAAACTGATTTGGAGCTATATCGTCCACTGAACGAAAGTGAAGCTTTCATTTGAATTCTGCGTCTACCCGCCGAGGCACTTAGATTTTGACAGTTCTTCGGTTATTGGCTCGTTGCACATTTTTTGTACACGACTGGACTAAATTATGCAAAATTGCTACTGCCACCATGGTAGGCTCGGTTTCCCTCGGAGATGCACGGAAAAAAAGAAACAGCGAAAATCACAGTATAAACCGCATAAAAAACAGGGTGCCATATTTCATTTTACAGTAAAACAGAGTAATTTAAATCCGGTCCTACAAAAATGACGGATTTTCCTGTATACACTGAGATTTTTACAGTTACACTGATTTATTTTCAGTTTGGTATTGTAAATAAATCAGTTATTTCAGTAAATATATTCAACAGTAAAATTTCAATGAGGTCACTGATTTTTATACTGTACGTAAAGTGCAAGGGTTACAGTGTACACTGTATTGAGTACAGAGTTAGTCATTAAATTTCACAGTGTGGCACGGTAGTTTAACTCCCCCCATGGAAATTTATATACGCAAAAGTACACTGCAAATTTATTTTATTAATAATTGTAATATATGTGAATTGTATGCCATATATTGAAAATATATGTTGCATATATGTGCCAAATTCTAATTTTCGTAACGTTTTTATATATGACATGTATATGCGTGGTATTACTGTATATCAATCTATCATATATCAATGATATATGTAGCATTTACCCCGCATATATACCACATATATTTAGCATATATGTTGCATACCCACTGCGTACATACCACATGTATACTGCATAAATGGTACATATATGCCACGTTAAGTTTTTTTAAGTTTAAGTTTTAAGTTTTATTAAGTTTAACTGTAATAGTGTTTATACACAGCATATATTTTTTGTCAGGAATATGTATAAAAAATGTATGCGTCATATATGACGCATAAATGACACATATATGAGTCATATATGACGCATACATTTTTGATATATTTTTCTGACAAAAAAATAGATTGAAAATATATCGAAAATATATGCGTCGTATATGCCGCATATATGCATCATATGTAGTGTTTGTACGTAGCATATATGTTTTGGTCAGAAAAATATATCGAAAATATATAGGTCATATATGCGTCATATATTTGGTGCATATATACTGAATATATACGTATTATTCTATTTTTCGTCACTATATATGCGACCGATATATGTAGCATAGATTTTCTGCATATATTTTACATACATAAATTTCCATGGGGTTCTTCTTGCGACAGTTCGTGACGTTATCTGTGCACTCTGAGATTTGGACAGTTACACTGGTTTATTTGCAGTTTGATATTGTGAATACATCAGTGATTTGAGTGAAAATATTCAACTGTAAATTTTTACTGCGATCGCTGATTTTTATACTGTACGCAAATGAGGCACGAGGTGAGGCACGAGGCCAGGTCACAAAGGATTGCCAGTTAGTAGTGCGTGGTTGATGGGACGCGGACATCGAAATTTGTGCAATAGAATTCAAGAAATTATGAAGAAAGAGAGAATTTGTTTTTTAAAGGTACGTTCTTGTCTAATTGGGACTTGTCTCATGCGTGGGGTGAGACACGTGGCCAGGACACAAAGGATTGCCAGTTAGTAGTGCGTGGTCGATAGGATGCGAACGTTGAAATTTGTGCGACATAATTCAAGAAATTATAAAAAAGAGAGAATTATTTACAACAAGGTACGTTCTTGTGTATGTGTCTGATTTTTTAATATTTTCTACACATTTTTTTCAAACTTCTTTTATGGATAAACTTTTTTGTGTGTCTACATAAACTCTGTCGATATAACTGGCGCATCCATTGTACATAATACAGATTAACTAACTGCCAAATTACAAGTTTTGTTAAATTTATATTACAGTGTCGAACTGTCGAAATTTACTTTTGACTACACTGTGTTTGGACTGTGTGTTCCAGTAAAAGATAAAGTAGAGCGGTTCGAGTCCAAAGAGGACAGTATAGGAACAGTAATAATTCACTTTGAGCACACTGTATTTTGAGCGCTGTGTTTCAGTGAATATCGCTGTGCAATCGCTCGAGTCCAATGCGAACTGTGTAGCCCCTGTATTCTGTATTATTTATTTTTTTCCGTGCATGTCGGAAAATGAGGTCTAAACATTTTTTTTATAACATTTTCCGCGTATGTCATTCCCTTTGTATGTCATTCTTGTCATGTTTATACATCATTTGGGGGAATAGAAAAAAGGGTCAAACATTTTGTGTTACTCCGATGTAACGCCTTAAAGGGCCAGATCGCCCACTCCGCGGCGGTCCGGTGACGGTCTCACCCGCGGGATAACCTTCTCCGAATTATACCTGGCGGTATTCATCGTTGTGTATAATCCAACAATACTTTCTGCCAAAGATGCAAGTTACGGAATAATGCCCAACGCCTTTTTTAATAGAAGCTGAAGATATTGTTGCTGCTGCGGAAGGATTACTGTAAGGCGCAATAATCGTAGGCGAAGGTACAACTGAAGCGAACAAAATGTCACGCTAGTAGTCTATACGCGCCGGCACTTTCTTACAATGTAATTATTCAAATGACGATTGTCATGAAAAAATGCATTTTAGAAACGAAAAGTTTTAAATAGAACATTTTTGGTTATCAGCCTACAATAAAAAATATGTCATTCATATGTTTGTTAACTCTATTGGTAATGCAGATATAGACAAGGAAAGTTTATGTTGTAATCTGTCACGGGTCGTTCCATCTCCCTTCGTCGTTCAAACTATTATTCTTGTTTATAACTCGATTACGATATGGTTTGAAAAAACAGAATGGCCAAAACTTTTTTCGTTGTAAATTCACGAGGGAACATTTTCCGTTCGAATCGTTTTATTGTAAAATACATCCTTTTGTCAGAATTGCCATTTATACAATTTGTCAGAATTGCCATTTACACAAGAAAAAGAAGACGTATGGAAGAAGAAAAAAAAACTTTAATATTCGTATTGTCGGTATCCAAAAGCATGCAAAAAAATGTAATCTTGAAGAAACCTCTAAATTTATGCGGAAAATGCACGTGGAAAATGTGGGCTTTGCTAGCCTTTTTTTATTTTGCGTTTTCTCTCGTCTATATTTTATAATACGATGTAAGTCGTAGATTGAAATCTATTCGTCCGCTTCACTCTAAATTTGGATAGAGTATAGTTTCTGATACCCTCTTTCGTATGACCAGATGATTGATTCATATTTTTATCCATCTGTTCATCATCAAACCATCATCAAAATTTCAAAAGAATATCCGGTCATACGAAAGTTGTATCGTCAAACTGACAGTAGACTTTTTAAAGTTTCTTTTCAGATCACTCTAGTTGCCAGGATTATCTACACCGATTGGCCATGCAGCAACGGAACTTATTTGAATAATAATAATAAATGCGGCCTTTATTAATATTTTTCAATTTAAAAAACTCAAGCTTTGCAGGACTAGGCAGGATCAATTGTTTATAAAATCTCGACCTCGTGACCCCGAAAGTGTTATTAAAAGAAAAAATATTCAAAATGGATCTGTTTTTGCGCCCCAAGCTAATGCGGACCCGTCGATGCTGAGATAAAACTACCTCCTAATAATTGCCATCCGGTTGCACGCTGCGACGAAAGCATAGTAATTTTTCGCATAAAATTCCGTCGGTGTACGAATTCGTTCGACGTAAGAGATGGAACAAGGCCGATGCATACAATGAGACAAATGTATGGTCTTTTCAACCATATTTTAACTATACTTTATTTTTCCTAAGGAGACAATAATATTTGTCAGCCATACTTGAGGCTCATTGATATTTTAGCAGTTGGCATAAGGTATACACATATGTTAACCGCAACCACCAATCTTACAAGCATACATTTATCGCTCGATGCTACATAATATAGGAGGCTTTCGAAAAATGAATATTTCCTGATGCTATCCAAAAATTTACGTCCCCAAGAATCTAATAGCCAATAGGACCTAAATATGTATATACATTGATTAAAAATGTTGCTTGTGATTTGCGAGCATGTTTATAGTGATTTGTACCATATTATAATATACAAACTGCTACATGCGTGTTTGGTGTGTTTTTCAAGTGTTGGTGAGCAAGGCATCAATAATCGTCTACTAAATTCATAGAACATTTAAAATACGAAACTGAGAATCCTATCTCAATTATTTTTTTTCTTTTCACTCTAATTGGTCATTGCCTGACCTCTGGCAATTTATTTCGAAGTCAATATTTCCCCTACACGTGGAATCGAACCTACAACCTATCTTTCGCCTAGACCACGCTCGCTGCCACTACGCTATCGAGTGCTTGTGGCATCTTGTGATCGCAGATACTCACTTACTTTACGGTTATTCGGCGTTGCGCATATTATGATTGTGGTGTGAATAAACTATAGCGAATTTTAGTATTCCCTGCTCTTTGACCGTGCACCGCTCTGCTCTCGGTGTAGGTAAATCTTGTAAAACGTAAGGAACAAACGGTTGCTGCGTACGCAACGAGATATAGGATCGAGAAACGAAGATAACCGGGCAATGTATCGTGGTTTCCCGGTAAGACGAAATAGAAGTTTGACGCCAGATTACCAAGAAGCCTTGTCAGGATTCGAACAAAAGCAGGCGCGCTAACGGAATTCCGGCAGGATTGTTTTCCATCTTTTGAGGCAAGAAAATACAGAACGACGGACGATCCACTTCCCGCAGCCCATAAAACAGCACGTGGCTCGAGTGGCCTCAGTGCCTTTCTTTCTCTCTTTATCCTATCGCCGTTCTCTGTGTCCCGCGAAATCCTCGAAGAGCACGTTTTATTCCGGGCGTGCCGGGCATCCCAATATCGTTAAATAGTGGCCCCGTACCAGCTCGAAGAGCCTCTCGCAATATTGCGATACGTTCTTACTCTTGACGCAACGAATTCCTCTTGTCCCCTTGGTAGTTCTTTTTGTGTCGAGGCAAGCCTCGAATAGGCCCGAATACTTATTTTGCTACATCTATCAGTCTTCATTGGAACGTGGTTGGACGTTTTCATCGGCGGGTGGTGCATCGGGTGTTGCAATAATGACGCTTTGCCAGCGGTACTTCGAGTAAAAGTGACAATTCGAGTATGCCAATCGGATTATCAAACCGACCACACCGGATTTTGAGAATAGACACATTGGGTGGCCACTTCTCGAGCAATAATATTCCTACAAAGCTACACTCGACGCTATACCATATATGGCTGTTTGTTGGTTTTACAAAACATCCAGTGGCAGTTGATCGTGGGGCGAGGGTGACATTCATCTGCTTGTTGATTCGCGAGATGAACGTTGCTTTATTATTGAGTGAAAGTGAACGGAAGTGTGACACTGCGTTTAACGTACACGAAACGATCCGTTATCAATGTTGCTAATTCTATCGGGATTTTAGTGAGACAAAAGTTACGCATTTGAATCTTGGGTGGTAAGCAAGGAAGAGAATCGGCTTGGCGGGGGCAAAGAGAAGAAATCCATATAGGTTATGTCGCATACCTACTACACGGTATACGTAAGAAATAATTCCGCGTTGCTGATAACCAGAAAGTTGGACAGTTGACGCGTGAGTCCTGTGCGGAATTCGGCAAGTGCCGAGAGACGTATATTCGCGAGAGCGTGGGACAGAGAGAGAGAGAGGAGCGAAGAATGGAGACAGAAGAGGAATTGAAAAACAACCCCGATGGACGAGACAAACACCATAGACGTAATTCTTATAGCGCAGCTATGGAGGAAAAAAATGCTATAGTTGAACCCGACGAACTCACGCGTCGACAAAGTGTCGCGACACGTTGGAAAATCCTGAATAGCGAGAAAAAAATGACCAGCGAGGAGAGTCACGATTCGACGAGCTCTTCGTTAAGTTCGTCGGCCTCAATTCGTGCTGGAAGATCGCGAAACGTCACGAGGACACCACCGTCATCGGCCACGAGTAGATCGTCTTCCATGAACGAGATCGAATTGGCGGAAGTGTCTGTCGGTAAATCGCGAGTGATCGCGAGGCAAGCCGGATATTGTTTCAACCGAGATGACGCAGTAATAACCGATTGCACGTGTCGCAAGGATTCGTTAACGTCCACCGCCTCACCGAGGGATTCCTTCTCGAGTTATTCCATCAAGAGACAGGACTCTGGCTACTCAGTGTCCACGTGCCAGAGCACATTGCCGCCTTCATCGGCGAAAAATTCCGTCACTACGCTCAATGCTTGGCAAGAGAGCAGCAAGCTCCATCAACAAGCGAATAGTGGAACAAGTTTTCGCCCAACCGCGCGAAGGCACTCGGACCAAACATTCTTACCACGTTGCCACAGCGATACGAGACGATTGTCAGATCAGTCGTTGATTCGACACGCGCTTCGAGACAGTGCAGTTGTTCGCTCGATGCCATTGCGAACTAGCCAACGAACAAACAAAATCTCCGCGACAAAGTCTTCCATCGTAACTTCGGCTACGAAGAAACCTCCCTTGCAAGAATACAAGCGAAATAATAATAATAATAATAATGATATGGGTAGAGTGGCCAGATTCGGGAGACCCAATCTCGCTCGGCGAGATTCGGATGCGAGTATCCGAAGTTCGCGGCGTGACAGCCTGGGACCCGTAACGCCAAAAATAGTTAGACGCCGATTCTCCGAGCAATTGATACTCGAAGGTGGCTTCGGCAATGAGCTCGAGTTCGATGACCTACTTGTCGCTCCTTACGATGACAATGATCCCGAGGAGTCGCTAACGGTTGCTAATGCCAGGAAGAAGGTTACCCTTAAAAGGCATTACTATCCGGAGGGTGATTGGGGCTACGTGGTAACCGTAGTTGCAGTTATCGTTCACTCTATATGTCACGGCCTACAAATGGGTTTCGGTGTACTTCTACTATCGACAATGACACGATTTGACAAGAAACCCGACGATGCAGGTAAGGGCGAAACTTATTTCTTTCATTTCTCGAAACACGTATCATTTCGAGATCTTGGAGAAGCATGTGGGGCAAATCTCGGCTAAAAAATATATACGATTCACACACAATTGTTCTTGGAATTGTAGGCATCCTTCGCGGTAGTTGGTAATCGCTACTACTCACCTCAGCATACCCTATCCAATTGGTGTGGGAAAAAACGAGGATCGTTGAATTCATTTTTCTCGTTTATTATATTTACTTGACTTTTGGGTCAATGTGGGCGCAAGCGTCGGGCCTGTTCTGATACCAACGCTGGCGCAATATTGGCTGATATTTGGGCCGGCCTTGGGCATGGGCGTCGGGATCAATGCTGGTATTATATTGGCGGTTATTTGGACGTACCTTGGCACTAGTGTCGGGCCCGTCTCAAGACCAATGTCGGTTCGATATCGGTAGTCAGTCTTGGCCCAAGGATATCATTTCAACAATGGTGCATCAATGAACCCACACTTATGCCAGGGAATGGCCGGCCATAGAGTGGAGGCGGCGCAAGCGTACTGTGCCAGTTGTACATATTTCAACGTCTAGTATTGAAGATCCTCGTGGAAGGGAGCCAGATTTGACTGCAAAACTATGGGTCGTGCAAGAGAAATGCTTGTTTTATTTGTTCTTCGGCGGAGATTGAATTCGGAGATAACGTTTGAGGAGTGAAATAAAGGATTAAGCATTTCACATCGAACAATTAAAACTAGCCTTGGAAAGAAGAATGTTGAGAGAAATGATGTTCAGATTTCTGAGATTTCAGCGTTATTACCAGCATTTAGGATGGGGAGAAAAAAGCGACTCGAGTTTTGCGCACGATCATCGTGTTTCCCAACGAGAAATAAGACTAAGACTATATCGGAAGACCGAGTTACTGGATTTCCAAGCTCCTGCACAATTTCTGCCAAACCCGAGGTCAACGCTTATTTCTCGGCTGACTCTGTACGATGAATAATAATTCAGGGTGGCGAGGGTTAACAGAGAGCATACATATGCGGTGAAACCTAGTGAACGGTTGGGGAAGATTTCACACGACAGTTTTTCCGTTTTATTGCCCAACACGTAGAAATTCCTCTTGTTGTGCATAAATTAGCATTTATGCAGAATACGGATATTCTCCGCTGCTATCTTCAAACGAGAGATAAAAAATGAGATTTCTTCACGTGCCATCGGGAAATAGGGAAGGTGCGTACAAACGTAAGAGGATAAGTACAAGGAGTGCAGCGACCAACATATCGCAACATCATAAGGCAACATGATACAGAAGTCATCTAAAACTTGAAAAAACAAGTTTAAAGCTATGTATTTGTGATTTATTACGATTTACATCAGCCCACGAAACCCACCAAAAACTATGCTCCGGCGATTTTCAATTTGACAATTCTATAAAAGCTATATTTCATACTGTCGAGACTTGAATTTTGTTTCATTCCGAGTCCAAATAAATTGAAAAATCTTAAATACCCACTTCAAAGAGTGACCGCGCACCTAAGGATACGTTGAATTATATACATATACAGTAGCGTGCAAAAGTTTCGGGCCACCCTATTTTTAGTGGATATTGCATAGAAATACGCTGGTACGGGAAATACCAACGAGTGATGACACTTATAATCAGCGTCGAGATGCTTGATATTTAAAAAAATGTGGTATAAATAGTAATATCACTCTTTAACAATTCAGTATCCAACAGTTTTTATTTAGTGACTGTGCAAAAGTATTGGGCCATATACTATTGCGTATGAAAACAAAAAACAAAACATTATAAAAATAACAAAACATGGTTTAATTTTCTCTCTAGAGTCAATACTTCGTTGCCACGCCCTTAGCAGCGATTACAGCAGTACATCGTCGGAGTATAGACGCAATGAATTGCGAGATGCGATCTTGTGGCATCTTTTCCCACTCATATTGCAAATGATCCCATAATTCCGTCTTGTTGGAGTGATTCTTCGTTTCAACGCGATCCTTGAGCTCGTGCCACAAATGTTCAATCGGATTTAAATCCGGTGACTGCGAGGGCCAGTCGAGAAGGCGCACTTTTCGGCTTTCAAGGAAATTCTTTACAAGACGCGAAGCATGGTTGGGATCAGTGTCGTGTTGAAATATCCACCCATTCGGCATATTTTTCTTTGCAAATGGGAGCATATAAGGCTTATCGGAACAAAAATCGAAAACGACGTTAATTCGGAGGTCAACTTTCACCACGTGAAAGGAGAACCCGATTCGCGACATCGAGGCTCTGCTTTCTCCTTGTTAGAAATATGCATATCGCCGTCATACTGCGCTCATCGGATGTATCACTGAGAAATATGCATATCGCCGTCATATTGCGCTCACCGAATGTATCACTGAAAACATGCATATTGCCGTCATGAAATGTATTACTGAGAAACACGCATATCGCCATCATATTTTGCTCCTGGGATGTATCACTGACAAAATAGACATATCGCCGTCATATTGCGCTCAATGAATCTATCACTTAGAAACATGCATATCGCCGTCGTGTTGCGCCCATTGAATGTATCACAGACAAACATGCATATCGCCGTCATATTGCTTGCATGGCATGTCTACTACCAGTGCTAACCCAGTGAATTCATCAACACAGTCATTGGATGACTTCCATATGACATAAAATTTGCAGATATTAATTGTGGACACTTGAGCACAGCGATATAAGTTCAACGTGCTTCAAACGTACGATGCATTTGTAAACGACATATTGAGATCAAAATGCTTTGTACATTCACTATACTAAATGAGTTCACGGCTTTGCATCATGACATGTAGTCAATATGCTGTAAAATTCGCTTCATCAATTGAAGAAATTGTAGTGCTCATACGGAGCTCATATTAGCGGCATGGCGTGACGTAACTATGCTGTGCTCATATGGAGCTCATATGAGTGTCATAGCGTGAAAAATAAAAAAATCCAAAAATGTTGATTAGAAAAATCTGGTAGGGTTTCTATATCCCCATATGCTTTATTTATGTTCCTGCCTATAGGATAAAGGGATTAAAACGTATTCTGCCTAGTTAAATTTTGTACCTACCTACGGTTTGAACCTACGTCTTCTAATTCGAGGACTGAGCGCGCTACCTACCTAGCCATTCTATCACTTCTGCAAACTTTCTTTGTGTCTGCCTATTTCTATCATTCTGGATTTGTATGCATATTGCCGTCATATTGCGCTCATGAGATGTATCACTGACAAATATACATATCGCCGTCATATTGCGCTCATCGAATGTATCACTTAGAAATATGCATATCGCCGTCATAGGATGTATCACTGAGAAACACGCATATCGCCGTCATATTGCGCTCATGGGATGTATCACTGAGCAATATGCATATCGCCGTCATATTGCGCTCATCGAATGTATCACTGAAAACATGCATATTGCCGTTATGGAATGTATTACTGAGAAACATGCATATCTCCATCATATTGTGCTCGTGGGATGTATCACTGACAAAATATACATATCGCCGTCATATTGTGCTCAACGAATGTATCACTTAGAAACATGCATATTGCCGTCATAGGATGTGTCACTGAGAAACACGCATATCGCCGTTATGTTGCGCCCATCGAATGTATCACTGACAAACATGCATATCGCCGTCATATTGCTTGCATGGCATGTCTACTACCAGTGCTAACCCAGTGAATTCATCAACACAAGTCATTGGATGACTTCCATATGACGTAAAATTTGCATGTATTAATTGTGGACACTCGAGCACAGCGATATGAGTTCATCGTGCTCCAAACGGACGATGCATTTGTAAACGACATATTGAGATCGAAATGCTTTGTACATTCACGATACCAAATGAGTTCACGGCTTTGCATCACGACATGTAGTCAATATGCTGTAAAATTTACTTCATCAATTGTATGCATGGCGTGATGATCATGACTGTCTATCTGGGAGGCATTAAATATTTTATCGAACAACTGAGAAAAAAGGTTGGCCCGCAGCTTTTGCACGCCACTGTATATATATATATATATATATATATATATATATATATATATATATATATATATATATATATATATATATATATGAGGCGTTCCATACCATTTCGAACGGTTAAAAAGTTGTCCACTCTCAAAAAAATTAAAATTTTGTCAAATTATTTAATTATATGAAAAAAACAGTGTACATTTTTTCAAAATGTTTGGATCGCATTTTCTCGAGTTTTTAAAAATACCGTTTTATCTCGTGAGCATTTGATTTAACAGAAAAATGTTTGAGACAAAAAAGTTGGAATTTTACATGAACTTTGTGAAAAAAATTTGTTTTGAATTTTTCGAGTTTAAAAAATGCTCATTTTCACCAAAATTATACAAAAATATTTTTTTTTCGGTCGGTATGTCACTTTTAATTTTTCTAAAAAAATTCCAGAAAATACTCTGAAGTGTGTAAAGTAACACCTATTTTTTTCAGAGTGGCTCGATTCGTTGTTCCGAATTTTGGTGAAAATGGGCATTTTTTTAACGCGAAAAATTCAAAACAAGATTTTTTCACAAAGTTCATATATATTTTCACTTTGTACATTCACTATACAAAGCATATTTTCACAATTGCAACTTTTTTGTCTTAAACATTTTTCTGTTGAATCAAATGCTCACGAGATATGACGGTATTTTGAAAATTTGAAAATTTTGAAAAACTCGAGAAAATGGGATCCAAACATTTTGAAAAAATATACACTGTTTTTTTTCATATAATTAAATAATCTTACAAAATTTCAATTTTTTTGAGAGTGGACAACTGTTTGACCGTTCGAAATGGTATGGAACGCCTCATATATATACACACACACATATGTTGAATGTAAACAAGCGTCGAAATGGAATATCACGAGTTAAAGAGAAGGAGACGAATCGCGTCGCCGTGGCGAAGGCCTTTCGGGAGAGACCATACGTGTGTACTTGTATCCGGACGCACACTTCTATGGTAAAACAAGTCTTCGCGTGAGCGGTTAAGTACGAAAAATGAACAGAATGATTCGCGATATGTATGTATATAAATATGGGTCTGTGTGTATCTCATAACTGAGAAATTTTCACATAAAATCTTTAATATCCGGCAATGAAAAGTGTTGCGCGTAATGGAGTTACGACGAGGTCTCTCGTTTAGTGCGCGCCTCACGCTGAGAGAGCGGCGTCGAGTTATTTATACCGGATCTAGATTCCCAGAGCGAATTCAGCTCACCACTCGAATAGAGTATGCCGAGAAAGTAGCACAAAATGAATCGCTATTCAGGAACTCTAAAATGCACGACCAATTATCGAAAAATTGTTCTTTCTCCTCAATATTTCTGGCACTTTCGGCAAGGGCTGAAAGGTTCGCTGACACTGATAGTAATGGACGCACATTCGGCTAACGACTCTCTCGCGATTTACCGTGTTAAGGAGTCATCACAGTGTGACCGCCCGAAAAATAGCCGGCTTCCGCGATTTTTTTTAGGTGGGTAGGATAATCTAATCGGTCTAATTTTTTTTTACAAATTGAAGCACCGATAAAGAATACAAAGTGATTTTTTTTAAAATTTCTTTATTTATTGTTTAGCATTTTTTTGCGGAATATTGCGTGGAAAAAAATGGTGTCCCATGGTGGCCAGGATTGCGGCCGCAAATTTTATCTGAAACAAAAATTTCATAATGGTTATTAATCTGTAGGAAAGCCGCAATGTTCCTATGGAGGTTTTTTTTAGTGAAATTTGAAAAAATGGCGGCGTTTTGAACAAAAAGTATCACATTTTGCCTTTTGTGACAGTTTTTCGTAAAAAAAAAAGGAAGTCATAAAGAAAATCTTCCACAGCAACATGAGGAATGATGTGAAGAATGTTGTGTTAAAATTTCAAACGGATAGCTTGAGAACTCTTCCTTTGATAGTAGCCACCGTTTTGGAACACACCATTCCAAGAAAAACGATGATTCCTTAAGTAGCTTGAGTGATCGCTCAGAAATTGACACCAGCTGTGAGATCAATTACTTTATAGATAAACTACGATATATATGAAGATGGTTTGATAAACATTATTTTTAAGCCATCGTATCGTAGGACTAGGGACCTCGAGGATTTATTACAGAAAATGGCAAGAATACAGGCACATTGAGAAAGGATAGTTTATATATATATAGAAATGTCCGGGTCAACTACCAAACAAGGGGCATTCCTACAAAATTTCAAATGGTGGATACAACTGAAACTGAACTGCTTCTATCGAGACAGGTTTTCCACGATTTCCCTCTGCCTGAGTAGTGCATTGGGGAAGAACACCTGGGGTAACATTCCGAGAGGCCATCAATAACTGACAATAGTTAAGTGATAAGTGTAGGCGAAAAGTATACGAGCTGGGATCGTAAAAACTTTTAAACGTATACGAGGGAACTTTAGAGATATTCAAAAAATCGCTGACGTGGTCGAATAATCTCTTTTTGCACTCAGAAAAAAGATTTCTTAAGGACGAAGAAGTTTGTCTCCCGGCGAATAAGTTTTCTTATTCGTATGTCGGCCTACTACGATTGTATTAACAGCTAAGAATTTTTTCCTTTAAGTTTATATTTAAGATTTACTAAGAATTTTTCTTAACATCTAATAGGATATATAATTTAGAAGAAATAGGTGTTTTATATCGGACAAATAAAGCTTTTCTTAACATCTAATAAAATAATAAGCCATCGTATCGTAGGACTAGGGACCTCGAGGATTTATTACAGAAAATGGCAAGAATACAGGCACATTGAGAAAGGATAGTTTATATATATATAGAAATGTCCGGGTCAACTACCAAACAAGGGGCATTCCTACAAAATTTCAAATGGTGGATACAACTGAAACTGAACTGCTTCTATCGAGACAGGTTTTCCACGATTTCCCTCTGCCTGAGTAGTGCATTGGGGAAGAACACCTGGGGTAACATTCCGAGAGGCCATCAATAACTGACAATAGTTAAGTGATAAGTGTAGGCGAAAAGTATACGAGCTGGGATCGTAAAAACTTTTAAACGTATACGAGGGAACTTTAGAGATATTCAAAAAATCGCTGACGTGGTCGAATAATCTCTTTTTGCACTCAGAAAAAAGATTTCTTAAGGACGAAGAAGTTTGTCTCCCGGCGAATAAGTTTTCTTATTCGTATGTCGGCCTACTACGATTGTATTAACAGCTAAGAATTTTTTCCTTTAAGTTTATATTTAAGATTTACTAAGAATTTTTCTTAACATCTAATAGGATATATAATTTAGAAGAAATAGGTGTTTTATATCGGACAAATAAAGCTTTTCTTAACATCTAATAGGATTCTTCATAACCCCCAACTGTTTTTTTTTTCGAGGAATTGTGTCATTTCGCCCGTCATTATTTTCTCACTCGAACGTTTTTTTTCTCACTTTATATTCTTTTCGAGTTTTTCACTTCCGGAACGCAACACTGACAGATGTGCCAAAAGCAGGGGCATAGGAAGAAGCTACATGGTAAGCGTATGCGTGAGCTGCATCTGACGAGCGGCTTGCTGTCAGGCCCGTCGCGTTGAAGGGCAAAGTGCGCATGCGTGCATTAGTATCATAGTCGCGAAATAAGAGGTTTTCGTAATTCATTTGATTTGAGGAAATATTTATTCAAATGTTCTATTTTAAATGTGGCTTTTAATTGATGTCAAGAATCGGCATGTAAAAAAACATATTTAGTGACGCCGGATAAATGCTGTAGTTGCAATCACATAAAAACGTCTCCATACGAGTAAACATTTATTAATTTCCAATAAATTATGTTCTAATGTGCCAATTTATTAGAACATAACAAATCTTTTCTCTGAGTGTGGATTTCTGCGCTTCGAGTTTTCCCGACTCCGCAGGTCCACAATGTGGCTACCAATTTTTTCCGTAATTTCTTCCAGTTTTTAGTTTTATTGTTTTTTTTATTATTCTCACCATCCCAGGTAGGGAATCAAAAGGCTGACGATGGAAACAAACTTGTGTGGGCCTTGTTTCACCGAGCCTGAGTGAGACAGACCTGGGCCAGGTTTGATTGCATCGTTTGGAGCAGCCTGGAACCAAGACTGGCTGCTTAGCCTAAACTCAGGGTTATTTCAAGCTTTATTCAGCCAGTGAATTTTAAGGCTAAAAAATCAAGGCTGGATGCAGGCTTGTTTCAGGTTGTGATAAAATAAAATAAATTTTAAATAATATTTTTTCTGTACTTTTATGAAAAAAAAATTTGCAATAAATTTGTCGGGTGCGAAGGCACGAAAAACGAAAGCGAAGGAGGCAGCTCAGAACATTTAAACATATTCTCGTATCGATATTTATGAGGTGCACAAAAAAGTTTTTTTCTCGTCACATACACATTTCGTATATACTCACTCTCTGGGGTTTGCGTACACTCTGTGTATTACGTGTCCCATAAACAATAAATAAAATAAAGTATTGTGTTTAAAATATTTTATATATATTTTATAACAAATAATATAATGAATAATAAATATATATAATAAATGAAATGAATTCTTTACAAATGTATTACATTTATCCCAATGTAGAATATAGAAAACTAAAAAACAGGCCTCATATAGCCTCGAGAAGAGTTTGGGATAAGCCTGGTCATAAATGCTCGTGAAGGCTTCATTAAGGCTCGTTTTGAACCTTGTTGTTTCGTCGTTTCAGGCTTAGTACAGGCTTTTCTACCAGCCTTTGGTCAAGCCTGTGTGCAACAGCCTGAAACCGCGTTATCATTCAGGGGTTCAGCTAGGCCTGAAATCAGGCTGGTGCTCAGCCTGAATAAAAAAATGTGAGCCTTGTTTCAGAGCTTGGCGAGCCCTTTTTTCATCGTCAATCCCTACCTGGTATAGCGAGATGCTTGTCTAAGCAGTCACGTTTGTTGCAGAGTAGTCGCGATCACGGCAAGACGTTATAAATAAAGAAAATGAAAGTCCGGTACCCTCTATCCTTCTGGGTTGCGTAGCTGCAAACAAGCTACGAAATATTCAATTCGCGAGAGATGGGACCATATACGAGAGTTTTTTTTGGAAAAGTGCCAGGTGTTTTATCTCTTCAATATTAATCATTCAGAGCGAGGCGGATGAAAAAACGATGCTCACAACGAAAAAACGCCATTACGCATAATAAAATACCCCCCGTATACGCCCGGTTATACTCATTTTGTTTTATGGATTAATACCCGCGACAACCAGCAAAAGCCCGGCGAGAGTTTCATTAACCGCGTGCAAAGCAAATTGCGTGAAAACGACAGATTCACTCGATCTTGGAGATTCTTTCGTCCTGTTTCGGCAAGTTTAAGATGAGAGGTTTTGTTGCTTCAACTGCTGTAACAATGTTGGACAATTTTGAGCACGACAAAGTAAAATTTATTGACAAAATGTACACAACTTACTTTTTCTCGGAGAGAAACATTGCTACCCCTCGCAAAAGTATTTCCGATCAATTTTCCTCGTACAATAACGACGCAAATTACACACCAACTAGCTTACGTTCCGGATAACTATCTGCAACGATGGCAGAAATGGATGTATTAAAAAAATACACTCAATTTTTCTGTCACCGTAAATTTATATCGCACGATACCTCGAGAATTTGCAATTGTACTTGTGTAGCCTAACGTTGCTCTTTCAAAATTGCGGAGAGAAAACCAATAGGAAAATAGTTGCTCAAAATGCAAAGGGCCTGGGCGAGGATAAGCGTATAAATGTTACCCCCGGACGTAATCACGCCTGTATTGCTACCATGGCTTGCCATCTATGTGACTGAGAAATCCTCAAAATATATACCTCAAAATTGCACTTTTGTAGAAATTATGGAAAAGCAAAGAAAAATAAAAAGGCGTTTTATTTTTGGAAAACTGCGCAATTGATCTATGGGTAAAAAACGTATTATGCACATCGACGAGACTGCTTTCGGTAAACAAATATTATGACAAAAATACATGTGAAAACAACAGTTGACAAAAAAACTTATACACTACTCCAAAAAATTGAAGGAACAGACAATTTCTTCAAATCTTTTTAGTATTTTTTGGAGCGCTGTATTTATGCGAAAAAGGGTCATATCGAGATGAAAAAAAAGCATTTTGAAGCTTCAAGTTTCTAGTATCGAGATCTCTTGGCAACATTTTTTTGTGAGCTACGGTTATCGCGCGATCATAAGAAATATCGGAAGTAAATAATTTTCCAAATTTTTCAGTTTGAATTTTTAAGGGTCTACCGCCTCGCGATTTTTTCTTCAGTTAAATCAATGTATAGGTCAATTAGCTTATTTATTCAGCTTCAATTTGGTATTTTTGTCTCTCTACGTCAATTTTTGGCTGAGATATCCGACTTTTAATGAATAAGGATCCTTTTTCCTTTGATCATCGATATCTCAGCAACCAATGTTCGCACAGGTAATCAAAGGGCAACTTTGAAAACTTGAATGAATTTACTACATCACCCGTTTATCCATTTTTGAGAAAAAATATAAATGTTCACCCTTAACATTGATTTGAAAAATGACTTTTTATGGTTTTACAGTCAATCTACCACTACTTTAGAAATATTGATGGAAAGACTAATGTTGCCAGGTTCTTTTCAGCTTAAGGTACCCCCAATAGCCCTGTGAATTTTCAAATTGATCGATCGAACCGTTTTTTGGACCGATTGATCAAAGTTTTACAAAACGATTAAAGGAACAAGTATAGTCTTCCGAAACATCGAGTAATCATCATCAAAATGAAAATACCAATTTTCTTCGACCTTTTTCACAACTTTGCACTAGTTGTTTATTGAATTTAAGAAAAAATTTCAACAAAAAATGTAATTTCCTTCTATCAACAATACATATCAGGAAACAGTACTGACTCATTTTTGACACGATTCGGCCTTTGCGCACCATAATTTCACTCATCTTCAATTGCATTAATTAAAAGTTGATACCTCCAAGCCATATTCACTAGTCGATCTGAGAACTTGTATGGGATTTTCTGCGAAAGTTTACAAAAAACAGTTTTTTTTTTCAAAACTGATATTTTTTTAAGACAAACAAATGAACAGTTTTTTTTAACTAATATTTTTTTTGCACTTTTCAAAACGTTTGAGTAAAAAAAATTAATCAAAAGTTTTTGTAAACTTTAACTGTTTGCCAATTTTTTATCATGCCCAGTTTTGATAAAAACTGTTTTTATAACCCTAATAACCTTCGCAGAAAATATCGAGTATTAATCGCATAAATGTTTTCAGATTGACCAGTTGATACAGCTTGGGGGTATGATCTTTTAATTAATGCAATTAAAGATGAGTAATATTATGGTGCGCAAAGGCCGAATCGTGTCAAAAATGAGTCAGTATTGTTTCCTGAATTGTTTTACAAATTAAAAATAAAATATAAAATTATTTTTTTCTGAAATTTAACAAGCAGCTAGTGCAATGTTGTGAAAAAGTCGCAGAAAATTGTTCTTTTCATTTTTATGGTGATTACACGGTGTTCAGGAACAATACACTTGTCCCTTTAATTGTTTTGTAAAACTTTGATGAATCGGTCCGGGAAAGCTGTTCGATGGATCAAATTGACGGGGCTATTGGGGGTACATTGAGGTGGAAAAGAACCTGGCATCATTAGTCTTTCCATCATTATTTGTGAAGTAATGATAGATTCACTGAAAAACCATAAAAAGTCATTTTTTTGTACTTCTGTCAAATTAATGCTGAGGGAGAAAGTTTTTTTTCTCAAAAATCCACAAATTGGTCGTGTAGGAAATTTATTCAAGTTTTCAAAGCTGCCCTTTCTTTCCCTGTGCGATCATTGGTGGCTGAGATATCGATGATCAAAGACAAAAGGATATTTTTACATTTAAAATCGGAGATCTTAGCCAAAACTTGACGCAGAGAGACCAAAAAACCAAATTGAAGCTAAATAAACAGGCTAACTGACCTATACATTCTTTTAACCAAAAAAAAATCCCGAGCGCGTGCACCCTTGGAAAAAACAAAAAAAAATGGAATTTTTTTTTCTCCCGCTATTTCTTACGATTGCGCGCTAACCGTAGCTTACAAAAATTTATTTGCCAAAAGATCTCGAAACTAGAGCCTTGAAGCTTCAAAATGCTTTTTTTTCATCTCGATACGACCATTTTGCATATAGATACAACGCTTCAAAATACACGAAAAAATTGAAGAAATTTTCTATTCCTCAAATTTGGCATGATTGTAGAATGGGTAAAAATAGGCGACATGTATTTTTTTATATTTGCGGAAACCGATTTTTAATGGTTGAAACCCTCAAAAATAGGGGTGTTTTCCATTTTTCGCCGATAACGTGATCGTTCCCATCTCCAATGTATAGCACACGAAAAAATAAACAGTGTTGAAATTTACGCATTTTTTTCTTATCTCGTACTGTTAAAACGTTATCGACAAAAAACGAAAAAGACCACAACTTTCGAGGTTGCGATTCAACCCTTAAAAATCGGGTTGTGCATATATATAAAAAAAATACGTGTCGCCTATTTTTACCCATTCTACAAGCATGCCGAATTTAATCGAAATCGGAGAGATCGACCTCGCAACCTCTCCTTGTTAGTAAAAATGATATCCAAATTTTCACGAACTTTATCGCCCAATAATTTTAGAACCGAACAATACTGGTCTCGTATCGAGAACCGCGGCAGCGTCACGACGCCAAGCAATCAAAAATAAATTTTCGAAGCCACTGACGAACACGCCGCGTATATACTCTTTGTACAGTTGGCCTTTTATTTCTCGTTTCTGAACTTTGAATAGACGCTACGTAAAAACACGTCGTCGAATCGAAAATCTAACGACATTTTACCAATGCAATGAGATTTTTAGCTTATCGGTTTTGCTTGGGTTATTTTTTCCATCCGTTCACCTAATCCTGAGATCTCATAATTATTTGTCACATTTCCGAGCGTATTCATAACTCTAGAAATGCTTCCACCCTCGTGGCTTAGTTAAATAGACTAAAATTATTCGGTCTTGTCGAAAACATATTGGGTTGTCCGGAAAGTTCATGCCGATTTTTCAATGTACCACTTACGAAAAATTGGCTCAAACTTTCCCGACCACGCAATAGTATATCACACTCTTGGGGGTTGATTATCACTTGACTGTACAGGCGCAACGAGCGGAGCGTTTAGACTCGCTTTGCGCAGCCTCGCGGTGCTATCTCACTAGAACTACACTGCCAAAAAAAATATGTTTTATTTAAATAGGATCTATTTGAATCAAGTAGGTTTTTTCCTTGGCTCACGGCCTACGACGACATTAATTATTTCAAAGATATTTTTTTGGTTTCAGCTATTCTTTTTAAATATTGAATATATTCAGATTGAATAAATGAAGATTCGATGTAACTAAATCGCTATTTGCTTGCTTGATCGCTATCAGATTGAGAGTTTTACGACGACGAGTTGTATCATAATTCGTCATTCCCTGGCCTTTTGAGACAATTTCTATCGAAGAAAATATTTCACCTATATGGGAATCGAACCTAGAACCTACCTACTCATAGCTACGTACTCTGCTCCTATGCTACCGAGTGCTTGCATCATCTTAGTCGCAGATATGGCTGAGAGACCAAATGAATTCCTCTAATTATTTGCTGTATTATTAGGTGCGCAACTAAGTTCCCGCTGTTTTTCAAGAGATGGCTCCACTAGTAAGTGCTGGTCGATTGTGACATAACCAAAACGTCATGAACCAAGCTTAGACATATGGTAAACAAACCGCTTTGACACATTAGTGATTTTGTTTTTGCGTCGTATACTTTTGGTTGTGTGAAAATGTCTGATTTTGTGCCAAATAATCGTCATTTGCGGGCAGTGTTGCTTTTATTCTTTCATTCGAAGAAAACGGCGGCTGAAGCGCATCGAGAACTCCAAAAAGTTAACGGAGATGCTGCTCTAAGTGAAACAACGTGCCGTGATTGGGTCCGTCGCTTCAAAGACGGTGATTTCGATGTTGACGACCGTTCACGTGAAGGAAGGCCAAAAACCTTCGAAGACGCTGAATTGGAGGCATTGCTCGATGAGGATTGTCACGTCCGGAAGGGACGTGGGCATATATTTTTTTGATTCCCTCCTTTTTTGCCTACGACAAGCGCAATTGCACGGGATGAGGGTAAAAAGGGGTAGTGCTTCGAATGAGTTAAAAATTAGGAAGTCTTGCAGTGATTGGTATTTAGAAATAATCCGACGAATTTGTACAAACTTAACTAAAGGTTTATTACAAATAAGTGATTGGATAAATAAAGTTGCTTTTATAGAAAAATTGACAATGAAAATGACTATGAAGCCGGGGGAACAATCGAATTAACATAAAATGAAATTTGTTGCTTGCATTGGTCGCTGTGTTTGTGAATGTATCGGGGTGTAGGTACGCTCGCTCGCAAGGATATCGGTTGACGCTCGCAGATAAGGGCCTCGTTGACGGACGCCACGCTTAACGTTCGGAAAGCGGTCACCAGTACCAGACTTTTGGGGCGCTGAGGGTATTTGTGTATATACGCGTAGTAAACAGCACTTGAACTATTTTACGGACTCGAGGCCGCGAGAGTCGACTAAACGTTTATACGACACTTCGGTCAAAACCCGAAGATGTATAATATTCAAAACTCTATGATACCGGTTCTACACTTTGAATTCTGTCAGAACAAGATTCAGAAGTGAAGTTAATTTGATGGAGGATTTTGCGAGACTACGATCTGATTGATGAATATTGTCGGGAGACTTGATCTGAACGCGATGGAAATTGTTGGAAGACTTGATCTGAACGCGATGGAAATTGTTGGAAGACTGACTTCAGGAAGAACGTCTTTCTTGATATGAAAATTAAGAGGGGTTCGATAGTCGGAGAAGGAACTTTAAGACTTAGCGTGATTGGTCGCGATATTCATGATTCGTAGAATCGATCTCGATCATTCCTTATATAGAATTGCACGTATCGGCGAACAAGCCCATGGGATATAGAGTTCGATATCTGAGACCTAAGCATTCGCATGGTTTGTGTTATGTCAATTTATGGCTCTGGTGACTTCTCATATCGAGAAGTTTGTTTATCGGACTACGCTGCGAGACCGGATGTCTTATTATTTAGTCGGAGTTATAAGTTCGTCGGAGCCGTCTAGTCTATGTTATGTTTAAATAATCTAGGGTCTAGGCTCCTCTTGGTCACCATGCGGATGGGCTGGCGTAGGATTTTTGGAGTCTGTTGATCGAGCTGATGGTTGATTTTTCGTTCGACAGCTCTTCTTGGAATATGCGCCTGAGATCGTATTCTTGTTGACAGCCAATGGGATAGGAAAAGTCGATGACTGTGGCGGTGCGGCTATCGTGTATATATTGCTGTGATCTGAATATGCTCGCGGAATGTACGCAAGTTCTGTTTAATGCTGTTACGCGTCTTGTTCTCAGATTTATACATTTAATACGCTTATGACGGCAAATGATGATATTGGGAATAACCAAGAGGAGGCACATTCGCTAGGATGTAACAGGATCCGTGCCAAACGATAGCGAGTAAGAATAACCTGTATATTGTAATGAAAAATAATAAACTGCAGTTTCTTGTGAAAGATGTTATAATTTTTTCCGCTCTTTTTTATCTGCGTGAAAAATAAAAAAATAATAAATAATTAAAAAAAAATGGAAAGTAAAGAATTTAAAAAATAATAATAAATAATTAGACGGTTTTGCAACATTTATCCAATTTATTTATATTTTGAGGAAAAAAACGCCATCACGGGACTCGAACCCTGAACCTCGAGCGTCAGAGCCGGGAACCTTGCCCACTGGGCCACGCCCGCTGGTTCGACAAAGGTGCAACCGTTCCGGTATAGTAGCTACTAGTAGCTACAAGCTAAACTATCGAACGTTTTTTCTCGAAAACTAAAGAGCGTTGTTTAAAATCCCTTTACTCAGGTACTTAGGGTAGGTCCCTCTACCACATATCTGAGACTTATCAAAACCCGTGAGTGACAGCCTGTAAGGTCCCCTTGTTAGAAATAATGTTATTTTTAATGTTTTGATTTTATTTAAAAAAAATCATGTTATTATCATGGTCGAACGGATACAATAGAAGTACTCTGGAGTTGAAATAAATGAGTTAAATGATACTTGGACAACTGTTGGGGAGTGCACGTCGAGACTCTTTGACATTTGGAGATGAACTGACTTCTCTGGGTCAGGGGGCAGAAGTGTGATGCAAAGCCCGTGATACCAAGGACAAAGGGATGAAGGAATAAAAAAGTTGCACTCGAGGATTTCTAGGAAAATCGAT